>CAUHTR010008028.1:23329-129906 GCA_959609185.1 Schmidtea polychroa
TATTATCTTTTTTATAATCTTTTTTTAAAGTTTTTTATTATTTCTAGTATTATAATTATGTAAATCTATACCTCTATTTAAGTACTTATTAAAATAATACAGAAGTAATCCTTTATCTAATTTATATATAAATACAATAACATTCACTTTTATATCATCGTTTACACTACAACATTATAATTTATTAATACAAAATAACTGAAGAAGTACAAGGTGATTAATTCAATTTTTAATTTTTGTATAAGGCAGGTTGGAGTGATTCATTTTAAGTTTACAAATAAACAAATGGATTTTTATGATTTTTTCAATTATGGTGTTTATTTGTAATTGTGTTATTTTTATAATTTCATAACCTAATTTTAACAACCTTGAATTGTAAAATTTATTTGTAATTTCGAACCTCCAAAAAAACACATGTATTGTGTTTGTATATAAATAAGTACAATGATGCATTAAAACGTACTTCATATTAACCAAAGAATTATACAGAATTCCTACACAATAATCATATATGATGCATATAATTATGTAATATCAAGAGCAATCAAATACCCAATTATAATTATATCATGATTAACACGCAAACATTTGCACTAGCCTAAATGAACTATTGAAATGTAATGGCTAACTCTTAATAATACATACTAAAACTTTATGCTTTTGAACATGATCCAGAGAATTTCAATAGAAATGATGTGCCTATACTAAATGTCTAAAGATTTATTGTTATCATCATGATTTTTTGGACAAATTGATTATAGAATTACATTTATTTAGAACTTAGGTGCACTAAGTTTGAATTTTAGTTTGAATTAAGTTTGAATTTTAGACCTTTTCTAATGATTCGCCATTCACTACTGATCGTCTCGATGATGAGGCCACTAAGACCCTTTACACTTACAATTCCAATTATGGATTGATAGAAAGTAAGCAGTATTCATATAGAATTCACCTTTGAAATGCTTACAAATTGTTCATTTTATCCACCACTTAACTATTTGTAACAGTATTATCGTCATTTTATTATCAATTAGCTCTCTTCATTCTGATCATTTGCGTAATAATCAGATGACATAATTCAATAGATATATTTTGTACTTCTCCACTTATAAATACAATTTAGGTTTATTGATTGTCTGAGAACCATGATTTATAGATATTTATTTCATTACGTCACAATTTTACTAATGTTCCAATAATTATAATATTGTTAATATTACTGATAATATAGTTAATATTATATTTATCACTATTATTATTATTATTATTATAATTATTATTATTACTATTATTATTATTATTATTATTATTATTATTATTATTATTATTATTATTATTATTATTATTATTATTATTATTATTATTATTATTATTATTATTATTATTATTATTATTATTATTATTATTATTATTATTATTATCATTATTATTATTATTATTATTATTATTATTATTATTATTATTATTATTATTATTATTATTATTATTATTATTAATTTTTATTATTTTATGTATTATTATATTTATTATTATTTTTTATTTATTATTATTATTATTATTTTATTTGTAATTATTATTTATTATTATTATTTTTTTTATTATCATTTATTATTATTATTAATTTTTATTGTTATTATTTATTTAATATTATTATTTTATTATTTTTTTTTATTATTATTTATTATTAATTTCTATTTATTATTTTTATTATTATT
The DNA here is from genome assembly GCA_959609185.1 of Schmidtea polychroa. Classification (NCBI taxonomy): domain Eukaryota; kingdom Metazoa; phylum Platyhelminthes; order Tricladida; family Dugesiidae; genus Schmidtea; species Schmidtea polychroa. The sequence goes on from CAUHTR010008028.1 coordinate 25,045, forward strand.
ATTATTATTATTATTATTATTATTATTATTATTATTATTATTATTATTATTATTATCGGATTATAACCGCAGTTCAGGATAATGTAAGTGTTACCATCGAACTGCGGTTCAAACCAGTACAAAAAAATGAGGTGAATATAAAAAATGTTTTTTAAATGATCAGCAAAAAGATTTAATAATATCCTGGTTAAGTGAAGATTGTTTTGAATGCTATTAGAACAAAGCTTCAAAATGAAAATAGAATATCAGTAAGTGTTTCGACGATTGATCAAGCAATTACCGAACTTAATAACAATTTGAAACGTATTACCAAATTACCAGAAAAGTGAAATGCTTATGAAACCTTAAGAAAACGCGAAAATAATGCGAAAGAGTTTTTAGATCTTAAACTGTTCAATACGAATTCTTTTAATAATTAAACGAATTACTTTATTTAATCTTTCATAAAATTTAGATTTACTAATAATATTATTGTTAATATAATAATAATAATAATAATAATAATAATAATAATAATAATAATAATAATAATAATAATTACATTTGTACTGAGACCCTTTTTAGGAGCTAGTGACCTGATTTAATATTAAATAATGTAACATTTCATAAATTTATTCACTTTTTCATTCGCTGAATTTTCATATACAATATTAATAAAACAAAAAAGATTTCATGTAAATTAATATTTAAATTCACAAATTTGATAAATTTTATGAATGAATTTTACTTATCAACAAAAAACGAAATTTATCTTGAAATCTTGAAATTTTAGGAAATTTATAAATTAGGTTTCAAATTGAAGTTGAGTCCAATACGTAATCTACATCAATTTCTTGGGGTGATAAGTGACGGTTATGGGGTTTAAGGGGGGTCATTTAAAAAATTTATAAATTATAATCTTAAATTAAACGTAAGTTGAGCATACATAATAAAGTAATTTACATTATTGAAGTTGGTACTTGGTTGATGGTCAAATTACTTGAGGGGGTCATAAATAAATTATAATTTTAAAATCCAAAATTTAAGTTAGAAATTTATAAGTAAACAATTTACATTAATACATTTAGGATGAGATTAGTAGTGGTGGCACTTTAAGGGGTCAAAAAAAATTTGTAAATTATTTTGATTCTCAAATACAAGATGAATAAATATATAGATGATCTATATTAGTGAAATTCTTAATAAGTAGATGACTCCTAGCAATACACGAAGCAATAAATTCTTCCAACAAGGACGAAACTTTAAAATATTCACAGATCACAAACTGCTAACTAACGCAATCGAAATGGTTGTAGAAATGGTTCATAGAAATGGTTTTAGTAATTTACAAACAAATAAAGTTTTTCCACTACCACTCGGACCAACGATTTGGTATACTGCATCATTTCGTAATTCCATTTTTTAAATTTAAACTATATAATTATTGTTTATATTGTTAATTTAAATGAACTCCTTTTTAAAATACCTATATATAACAGAGTTTTTATAATTATTTCATTAAAATGCTTTCAAATATAAATTACAGGGCAAAAGCTGATGTATCAAAAATGGTATTTCCAATGGGGAAACCACAACAACTCATCAATAGAAGTAAAAAATATCCAATAATATATTTCAAAACTGGTAAATGTAGAATTATGGGGTGTAAGGAAATAATCAAAGCTAGTGAATATAATGTTTATGATTTAGAAATACAATCGATAACCGTAACTTCCGATATAGGTTTTTCTTGTAATTTAAATAAATTGGCTAAATTAATACCATGCTTTTACGAACCAGAATTATTTCCAGCTTTGAGATATATAAAATATAACCCTATGTGTGTAAATATATTCGCTAGCGGTAAGATAGTAATTCTTGGAATAAAAAATATTGATTACAAATGTATAGTTGATAATATTATATCTGAAATTAAATCAATAATTGAAGGAAAAGAATTTTTAGATTTTTTATTATCACATAATTAATTATTTATCATTGCAAATTCAATGCAATTGAAATGCATGATTCTGATTGGTCGAAATCTAATTGGCTGATGATTATTTATAACAACATGTTTTCGGTTTAGTTGTCATTTATTCAACAAAAATGTACAACATACAAAGTTCCGCAATCACCTCAATGAAAGAGCATGCAAATTATGGTAATTTCAAATTTTTATTATTACATTAATATATATATATGCTATTAGAACAAAGCTTCAAAATGAAAATAGAATATCAGTAAGTGTTTCGACGATTGATCAAGCAATTACCGAACTTAATAACAATTTGAAACGTATTACCAAATTACCAGAAAAGTGAAATGCTTATGAAACCTTAAGAAAACGCGAAAATAATGCGAAAGAGTTTTTAGATCTTAAACTGTTCAATACGAATTCTTTTAATAATTAAACGAATTACTTTATTTAATCTTTCATAAAATTTAGATTTACTAATAATATTATTGTTAATATAATAATAATAATAATAATAATAATAATAATAATAATAATAATAATAATAATAATAATAATAATAATAATTGCATTTGTACTGAGACCCTTTTTAGGAGCTAGTGACCTGATTTAATATTAAATAATGTAACATTTCATAAATTTATTCACTTTTTCATTCGCTGAATTTTCATATACAATATTAATAAAACAAAAAAGATTTCATGTAAATTAATATTTAAATTCACAAATTTGATAAATTTTATGAATGAATTTTACTTATCAACAAAAAAACGAAATTTATCTTGAAATCTTGAAATTTTAGGAAATTTATAAATTAGGTTTCAAATTGAAGTTGAGTCCAATACGTAATCTACATCAATTTCTTGGGGTGATAAGTGACGGTTATGGGGTTTAAGGGGGGTTATTTAAAAAATTTATAAATTATAATCTTAAATTAAACGTAAGTTGAGCATACATAATAAAGTAATTTACATTATTGAAGTTGGTACTTGGTTGATGGTCAAATTACTTGAGGGGGTCATAAATAAATTATAATTTTAAAATCCAAAATTTAAGTTAGAAATTTATAAGTAAACAATTTACATTAATACATTTAGGATGAGATTAGTAGTGGTGGCACTTTAAGGGGTCAAAAAAAATTTGTAAATTATTTTGATTCTCAAATACAAGATGAATAAATATATAGATGATCTATATTAGTGAAATTCTTAATAAGTAGATGACTCCTAGCAATACACGAAGCAATAAATTCTTCCAACAAGGACGAAACTTTAAAATATTCACAGATCACAAACTGCTAACTAACGCAATCGAAATGGTTGTAGAAATGGTTCATAGAAATGGTTTTAGTAATTTACAAACAAATAAAGTTTTTCCACTACCACTCGGACCAACGATTTGGTATACTGCATCATTTCGTAATTCCATTTTTTAAATTTAAACTATATAATTATTGTTTATATTGTTAATTTAAATGAACTCCTTTTTAAAATACCTATATATAACAGAGTTTTTATAATTATTTCATTAAAATGCTTTCAAATATAAATTACAGGGCAAAAGCTGATGTATCAAAAATGGTATTTCCAATGGGGAAACCACAACAACTCATCAATAGAAGTAAAAAATATCCAATAATATATTTCAAAACTGGTAAATGTAGAATTATGGGGTGTAAGGAAATAATCAAAGCTAGTGAATATAATGTTTATGATTTAGAAATACAATCGATAACCGTAACTTCCGATATAGGTTTTTCTTGTAATTTAAATAAATTGGCTAAATTAATACCATGCTTTTACGAACCAGAATTATTTCCAGCTTTGAGATATATAAAATATAACCCTATGTGTGTAAATATATTCGCTAGCGGTAAGATAGTAATTCTTGGAATAAAAAATATTGATTACAAATGTATAGTTGATAATATTATATCTGAAATTAAATCAATAATTGAAGGAAAAGAATTTTTAGATTTTTTATTATCACATAATTAATTATTTATCATTGCAAATTCAATGCAATTGAAATGCATGATTCTGATTGGTCGAAATCTAATTGGCTGATGATTATTTATAACAACATGTTTTCGGTTTAGTTGTCATTTATTCAACAAAAATGTACAACATACAAAGTTCCGCAATCACCTCAATGAAAGAGCATGCAAATTATGGTAATTTCAAATTTTTATTATTACATTAATATATATATATGCTATTAGAACAAAGCTTCAAAATGAAAATAGAATATCAGTAAGTGTTTCGACGATTGATCAAGCAATTACCGAACTTAATAACAATTTGAAACGTATTACCAAATTACCAGAAAAGTGAAATGCTTATGAAACCTTAAGAAAACGCGAAAATAATGCGAAAGAGTTTTTAGATCTTAAACTGTTCAATACGAATTCTTTTAATAATTAAACGAATTACTTTATTTAATCTTTCATAAAATTTAGATTTACTAATAATATTATTGTTAATATAATAATAATAATAATAATAATAATAATAATAATAATAATAATAATAATAATAATAATAATAATAATAATAATTACATTTGTACTGAGACCCTTTTTAGGAGCTAGTGACCTGATTTAATATTAAATAATGTAACATTTCATAAATTTATTCACTTTTTCATTCGCTGAATTTTCATATACAATATTAATAAAACAAAAAAGATTTCATGTAAATTAATATTTAAATTCACAAATTTGATAAATTTTATGAATGAATTTTACTTATCAACAAAAAAACGAAATTTATCTTGAAATCTTGAAATTTTAGGAAATTTATAAATTAGGTTTCAAATTGAAGTTGAGTCCAATACGTAATCTACATCAATTTCTTGGGGTGATAAGTGACGGTTATGGGGTTTAAGGGGGGTTATTTAAAAAATTTATAAATTATAATCTTAAATTAAACGTAAGTTGAGCATACATAATAAAGTAATTTACATTATTGAAGTTGGTACTTGGTTGATGGTCAAATTACTTGAGGGGGTCATAAATAAATTATAATTTTAAAATCCAAAATTTAAGTTAGAAATTTATAAGTAAACAATTTACATTAATACATTTAGGATGAGATTAGTAGTGGTGGCACTTTAAGGGGTCAAAAAAAATTTGTAAATTATTTTGATTCTCAAATACAAGATGAATAAATATATAGATGATCTATATTAGTGAAATTCTTAATAAGTAGATGACTCCTAGCAATACACGAAGCAATAAATTCTTCCAACAAGGACGAAACTTTAAAATATTCACAGATCACAAACTGCTAACTAACGCAATCGAAATGGTTGTAGAAATGGTTCATAGAAATGGTTTTAGTAATTTACAAACAAATAAAGTTTTTCCACTACCACTCGGACCAACGATTTGGTATACTGCATCATTTCGTAATTCCATTTTTTAAATTTAAACTATATAATTATTGTTTATATTGTTAATTTAAATGAACTCCTTTTTAAAATACCTATATATAACAGAGTTTTTATAATTATTTCATTAAAATGCTTTCAAATATAAATTACAGGGCAAAAGCTGATGTATCAAAAATGGTATTTCCAATGGGGAAACCACAACAACTCATCAATAGAAGTAAAAAATATCCAATAATATATTTCAAAACTGGTAAATGTAGAATTATGGGGTGTAAGGAAATAATCAAAGCTAGTGAATATAATGTTTATGATTTAGAAATACAATCGATAACCGTAACTTCCGATATAGGTTTTTCTTGTAATTTAAATAAATTGGCTAAATTAATACCATGCTTTTACGAACCAGAATTATTTCCAGCTTTGAGATATATAAAATATAACCCTATGTGTGTAAATATATTCGCTAGCGGTAAGATAGTAATTCTTGGAATAAAAAATATTGATTACAAATGTATAGTTGATAATATTATATCTGAAATTAAATCAATAATTGAAGGAAAAGAATTTTTAGATTTTTTATTATCACATAATTAATTATTTATCATTGCAAATTCAATGCAATTGAAATGCATGATTCTGATTGGTCGAAATCTAATTGGCTGATGATTATTTATAACAACATGTTTTCGGTTTAGTTGTCATTTATTCAACAAAAATGTACAACATACAAAGTTCCGCAATCACCTCAATGAAAGAGCATGCAAATTATGGTAATTTCAAATTTTTATTATTACATTAATATATATATATGCTATTAGAACAAAGCTTCAAAATGAAAATAGAATATCAGTAAGTGTTTCGACGATTGATCAAGCAATTACCGAACTTAATAACAATTTGAAACGTATTACCAAATTACCAGAAAAGTGAAATGCTTATGAAACCTTAAGAAAACGCGAAAATAATGCGAAAGAGTTTTTAGATCTTAAACTGTTCAATACGAATTCTTTTAATAATTAAACGAATTACTTTATTTAATCTTTCATAAAATTTAGATTTACTAATAATATTATTGTTAATATAATAATAATAATAATAATAATAATAATAATAATAATAATAATAATAATAATAATAATAATAATAATAATAATAATAATTACATTTGTACTGAGACCCTTTTTAGGAGCTAGTGACCTGATTTAATATTAAATAATGTAACATTTCATAAATTTATTCACTTTTTCATTCGCTGAATTTTCATATACAATATTAATAAAACAAAAAAGATTTCATGTAAATTAATATTTAAATTCACAAATTTGATAAATTTTATGAATGAATTTTACTAATCAACAAAAAACGAAATTTATCTTGAAATCTTGAAATTTTAGGAAATTTATAAATTAGGTTTCAAATTGAAGTTGAGTCCAATACGTAATCTACATCAATTTCTTGGGGTGATAAGTGACGGTTATGGGGTTTAAGGGGGGTTATTTAAAAAATTTATAAATTATAATCTTAAATTAAACGTAAGTTGAGCATACATAATAAAGTAATTTACATTATTGAAGTTGGTACTTGGTTGATGGTCAAATTACTTGAGGGGGTCATAAATAAATTATAATTTTAAAATCCAAAATTTAAGTTAGAAATTTATAAGTAAACAATTTACATTAATACATTTAGGATGAGATTAGTAGTGGTGGCACTTTAAGGGGTCAAAAAAATTTGTAAATTATTTTGATTCTCAAATACAAGATGAATAAATATATAGATGATCTATATTAGTGAAATTCTTAATAAGTAGATGACTCCTAGCAATACACGAAGCAATAAATTCTTCCAACAAGGACGAAACTTTAAAATATTCACAGATCACAAACTGCTAACTAACGCAATCGAAATGGTTGTAGAAATGGTTCATAGAAATGGTTTTAGTAATTTACAAACAAATAAAGTTTTTCCACTACCACTCGGACCAACGATTTGGTATACTGCATCATTTCGTAATTCCATTTTTTAAATTTAAACTATATAATTATTGTTTATATTGTTAATTTAAATGAACTCCTTTTTAAAATACCTATATATAACAGAGTTTTTATAATTATTTCATTAAAATGCTTTCAAATATAAATTACAGGGCAAAAGCTGATGTATCAAAAATGGTATTTCCAATGGGGAAACCACAACAACTCATCAATAGAAGTAAAAAATATCCAATAATATATTTCAAAACTGGTAAATGTAGAATTATGGGGTGTAAGGAAATAATCAAAGCTAGTGAATATAATGTTTATGATTTAGAAATACAATCGATAACCGTAACTTCCGATATAGGTTTTTCTTGTAATTTAAATAAATTGGCTAAATTAATACCATGCTTTTACGAACCAGAATTATTTCCAGCTTTGAGATATATAAAATATAACCCTATGTGTGTAAATATATTCGCTAGCGGTAAGATAGTAATTCTTGGAATAAAAAATATTGATTACAAATGTATAGTTGATAATATTATATCTGAAATTAAATCAATAATTGAAGGAAAAGAATTTTTAGATTTTTTATTATCACATAATTAATTATTTATCATTGCAAATTCAATGCAATTGAAATGCATGATTCTGATTGGTCGAAATCTAATTGGCTGATGATTATTTATAACAACATGTTTTCGGTTTAGTTGTCATTTATTCAACAAAAATGTACAACATACAAAGTTCCGCAATCACCTCAATGAAAGAGCATGCAAATTATGGTAATTTCAAATTTTTATTATTACATTAATATATATATATATATATATTACAGATGAATATCAATCAATTATCCTGCAAAGATTATGCTTCTATTATCCAGAATTAAATGAAATTCTACAAGATAGAGATCCAGCTATCATTCCGGATTTGGTATACAACCAAACACGAATCTGGATATTCGATATAATAAACACCTTTCTATGGGATATCAAGATAGGAAGGGGGATGAAAGAAATGAAACCAGAGGTTCCTTGCATTTTCGGATGTAGCTGTTGCAATTTCCGTTATCAACAATATGTTGAATGGTGTTTGGTGAAGACTCTGAGAAATCACCACTCGAGTCAGATTGTATCAAAATAAATTTTTATGTTGAATTGTTTTGTTTTTGTAAATCGAAATAATAGAAATAGAAATAATAATAATATAAGTAATATTAGAAACAATATTTATAATAAAAAACATTAATGCAACATTAATGCAAATGACATGCAATTTAAACAAAGACATACAGCAATCTGATTGGTTGATAAACAATAGTCATAGGTATAAAAACCCTGTACCATTTCATTTTAATCATTATTTACGATGACAAAGAAAATTTCAAGCACTGAAAAGCCAAAAGTTGTTACAGAACTTGTACAACCTGTTCAAATGTTTCACAACTATAAAATGTATTTTTTAAAAGAAGAAATCAATATGAAATTGGCGTCACCGATCAAGCTAATTCCAACTAAATTTCAATTCTTATCGGGCACGCTTTCAATGATAGATATTAAATCTATTGATGAGGTTTTCAAACGGTTGAATACGAATCTATCTTGTAATCAACATGCCTGGTTCAACAACAGATATGCAAGATTTTATGATTCCTTTGATGAAATCGGTTTCAAAGAAAACGAAAATTGGTATATAACAATTGCAATCCAGGGATATAAAGTTGATAATAATGATGTGTATTCTCCAATTTGGAAAATTATGTCTGCTAGACTTTCACAACTATTTTAATGTTATATTTAATAAATGTATTAGTCATATTTGTTTTTTCTCTTTATTAATTGCAACATTAATGCAAATGACATGCAAATTTAACAAAGAAAATCTTTAAACAAACTTATAATATAGTTTTAAAGTGATGAAAATGACTGCAGAAAAAGGTTAACATGATTAATTAAATACCGAATTATTTATTATTTAGAATTATTAATCAACTTTTTGTTAGCAAAATTATCAGAAATATCTGGTGTAAAAATTGAGGATATATTATCTGGTACAAATGCATTAAATATCGGCTGGGTAGTTGAGAGTGAAACTGATGAAGAAAACACTCAAGATGATGAGGAAAGTATTCAAGAAATTGATGAACCTATGGAGGAGTTTACAGATACTGAACCATGTGTATATAGCGATTGTATAGATCATGTTGTTGAAAATGTTATGAAATGTGGAGATGATGAATGTGAATGTGTTAATAAATTTTAGTGTATATTTAAAGTATAATTTCTTTGTTAATATTTTTAGCAGTACATTTGTGACCTTTGTGAGTAGTACCCATAATAATAATAATAATAATAATAATACTAATAATATTAATAATAATAATAATAATAATAATAATAATAATAATAATAATATGTGTTACATTGTTTAATAATACCCTTGCGAGTTGTTGAGCGTGACCAGTACCCTTGTGAGCATTACCCATAGGGGGACAGAATATTTTGTGGGATAAACTCTGAGTATATAGATTAATAATATATCGATGAGAATACTAACTTGTTGCATGTGTGGACACTAATAATATTTTTATACATTGTGTGTGTGTGACCATAGGGGGAACAGAATATTTTGTCGGATAGACTATATTGTGTGTAATAATAATTTTATTTTATCAACTTAACCGTCAAAATAAATTTTTAAAATACCGCAACGTAATATATTTAATAATTAAAATATAATAAATTTTAAAATACCGCAACGTAATATAAATTTTTAAATACCGCAACGTAATATAAATTTAAAAAAAAAATTTTAAAAAAAAAATTTTAAAAAAAAAATTTTTAAAAAAAAAATTTTTTTTAAAAAAAACCCCCTCCCCCGGGGGGGTAGGGGGTATGACGTCATATGTCTTTGTGACGTCATCGCTGACGTCATATGTTTTTGTTCCCGGGTCCACACAATACCCTACTGCTGCTTATTTCCATTTATGACGAATTTATGCTTTAAAATTTATTTAGATTCAAAATGATATGCTTTAAATTGCATTTGGATTAAAAAACAACTTTATTTCAAATTAGGCAAGCGACAGAATCAAATGAATAAATAAGTAAAAGGAAATATTCATTAGGCATCACATTCTCAATGTTTCCAATCGGGTATGCTTGTTCGAGCAGATTCCAGCTTCCGGTTCCTTTTTCACATGTACTTTATGCCATGATGCTTTGCTGACTTCTTGTTTTCTATAGAGGAAGTCAATGTTGCTGATTGGGTAGCCTCGTGGTGTCAGAGGAAATAGCGGGAAACAGTTCCATCTCTGAATAGGTGGAACGCCAATATTCACATGAATGCCTGCTCTCATCACGAAAAGCCATTGGGCATCACTCATTGGTTCTCCTCTCACAGTTCTGAATTGATTCGATATTCCAGTGTAAAATTTTGGCGTTATCTGGACGGAACAATAACAACTTCTCCATTGAAGGATCCACTGTTTACGGCTAAAACTTTGTTTTTGTACAAAGTGCGAGCGATAATAATAGCAGTATAAATTGATTGAAGGGCAACAGGTGGGTTATATTTTACTCTAAATGTTTCTAATAAATTATCAATGATAAACTTAATTTCTGTAATCGTGTGGAAATGGACATCATCCATGCTGTCCCGACAATCATATTCATAATGTCAGTAGCCACAACAATGATGGTGGTCATCTCAAAGATACCTTTCATGTGAAGCTCAAATGTTACGCGTAATGATCAGGATAGTAAAAATGAATATTAGAGTAGCAATCAAGAGAATTATGATAATGATAAATATGATGATTTAATGCTCTGATAGTAATGAGAACTTATTCACTCAAGGTGGCCACGATATTGATGATAACTAAATATTTTATACTGACAAAGTCAAAAAAATTATTTTACTCAAATCTACTCGATCATTAATACAGAAATGTTTATATTTTAAGTTAAATTATTAAGATAAAATTGTCCTATTGTCATTTAACGGATAACTCCATATAATTTGACTATTCCTAATAACATGACAATTCCTAATGACATGACAATTCCTAAAAATATGATCATTTCTTTTTATAAAAAGTCATACTAATAAATAGTATGACCATTAATATTTAATGATTTTTTAAAATTTTTTTATATTAATAATACAATTTCTATGATGAATTTTTCTTTAAATCACCCCGATGAAAAAAAGAAACTGTACACTCTCAAGAATATGCTCGGCTGCAGGTTAATGAAATGTTAATCCAAGCAAAGGTACTCTCAAAATATTAATTAAAAGAAAATACACACACGCAATCTTTAATTAAACTATATAGCCTCCATCTTGAAAAATATGACCTTGATGAGTCATCCAATGACCTTGGTGAGTCATATGTCTTTGTTTAAAATTTGACAACAAATTTGAAAAACTCGAAAAATTAATTTTCGCACAAAATAACGTAATTTTATATATGGTAAAAATTAACTTGTAAAATTTTTTTAAATATTACTTCATTATAGGAAATCAACCATATAGGAAATATACAAGATTATTACCAGAAAAATCTTCCCAACTCAAATTACACACTCAAATTAATACACAAATGCACTCAGTCTGGGACACATTTCTCGCTATCCGTTCTGAGTAAGCATCCGTTTTGTACAGCTCTTTTCATGCATGCCATCCGATATGTCAGTGTAGGATCTTGTCTGTGTACAAGTTTCCACACCTTCAAATTGTGGATCTAGAAAGGATAAAATCAAATTCCCTCAACTCGTCATTAATTCATATTCATACACAAGGTAACACCAGAGGTAATACTTAGCTAAATATTCTATGCCAATAATTCTTTCTTTCCTAATATTGGCGTTTGTAGGCTACGAAATAAGTGATATGCAATTATATTTGTGTCATTGTTGATATAACCTGTGCCTCCCCCATTCCCTCCATTTATCATGTCAGTTACTGTCAAATACTTTATTCTTTCATGGCATAAAATCCTTCATTCTATAAACAAATATTGAAGACTAAATAAAATAAGCGTTTCCAATGCCACTGACGCCCTGTGATCTATTCCATCAAATACAAATATTTTCATATCTTTCCAAGAACACATCAACATCTGGATTATATGTAGAATTTAAAATTTCTAAGATTTTGTTTTGATTATCAATTTTCAAGTATTTAGTTTCTTCGCATGATTTTTTAAATTCGTATTGTACCCATGAATTACTGTAATACGGAAAATGATTATACACAAATGTAAAATCAATCAAAGCTACTTCCCACTTCCCATTCAAATAAATTGGGTTTTGAAATTCAACTTTAAAATTACTAGCATTATTATCAAGATAAATAAGAGGACAACTATTACTAGGTAAAATCATATAAAACTGGTTTTCCTTCATAATATTTATTTAATCAATTGGTTTTCAGATATCCAGCTAGGATGTTTATAACCATGCCATTTCACATAGTATTGTTTATATTTCCCGTCCGATTTAGTTTTTAAAATCTCTTGAATTCTGAAGATTGTGGGTGATGGAATGACTTGTAGTTCTGGTTCGTAGAATTTGCCACTGACTTGATCGTTTTCATTATCTGTAATAAAGTACATGACCGGATTTTAATTTGTATCTATTTTCGATATTTTAAAAACTTCATCACTCCAATTGTTATCAAAATTCTTGATGAATGGAGAAGCACTGATTTTACTTATTCTAACATGGTCTCCTACTTTATAATTCGGCTTTTTTGTTTTTGATTTATCTTGTTGTGATGTCCAAGTATCAATATTATTTGTTGAATAAATATCGATTGGTCTCATTCCATTTATTCCTCTATGAGGTGAAAAATTGTAACTGTAAATTATTTTCGACAATACATTTATCAACGTTTTATTGCCTTGATATACAAAATATTTTTTCAAACGATCTCTTAAAGTACGATTGAATCTTTCCACGTGCGCTGCTTAAATTAAATTAAAATGAATTTGATTGCGCAATTTAACTAAACATACCACGCAACGTCTCTCAGCGTTTGGGCAACGGTTACCGCGGAAATAGCAAGATGTCCATAGAGGTAAATACTCAGGGACAAGTAGAACAAAACCAAACCAAAACGATTGATAAACCGTATTGCCATTTGTCCCTACAAAAATAAAAAACAAAAATTAATGAATTATTTGATACATATGAATTTTAATTAAAATTTTTGAATGGGGTCAGCGTCTGAGAAAAATTAGGATTTAAAACGGTGGCTTTCAAAATGTGGACTGCGAGATCGATTGAGGATATGGAAGACTTAAGAAACCTGGGCAAGTTTGCATTTTAGAATTGCATATCTTTATGAAGTCTTATAACAATGAAAGACAGATCAAAACAAAATTTACGATGTATTCCAGAAATAAACGCAAAGCATGATTTGAGTTACTGCAAGAAAACCTTTTCCAGCCCCTTTAAAATCCCTCATTAAAATTTTTTGATTTTTACTTGATTAATATATAATATAACTTTCTTGATTCCTTCATGTCCTTTTATTAGAAACCCCAAAAAAAACCTACTGATACAAAGGATTTATTAACATTGAAGTAACATAAAAATAAAAATTATTCATCAAACATGTTTTCAAGAATAGATGTTTCCTAAGGTTGAGGCCTTCATTAAATATGGAAAATATAAAAAAATGAAACGAAAACTGTTTTTGGTCTTTTTCATTAAGTATAAACATTGTATTTGTTTATTAAAAAGAGAGTTTTAAGACTATAAATCAGTAATATATCGATGTTTATTGATACTCACGTATTTTCGGCAGTGCCCTTTTCTTATTGAATCATCTTATAAAAAAATTAATTGAGGTTCTTGATGATATGTATCTTAAATGCAAATTTAAAGGTAAAATGTCATTTTTTTCGCGCAACACTGGAAACGTAATCGAGGAACACTGATGTTTCGGGAACACGGGTTGAGAACCACTGGTTCAACTAGTTATTTCATAGAATAACGATCTGCAGCCCGTTAAAGTGTAAAATTATCTAAAAAACGTTGATTTCGAATTCAAATAAAAATATATGAACTGCATTTTGAACTATTCCAGGCCATATGGAGAAAATTTGTGTTTTTGTTTTAGAAATAATGTTCTTTGTAATTCCAAGTGTCATTTTAGTAATCCTAGTTGTAACCAATTATTTTATGGTACGCTTCCATTTATACGCTTCATAAATTAAATAAATTGCTTCTTTTTCATTTTAATTGTCTAGCATTAGTTAATTTATAGAATAGCTAGCTATTTCATTGAATAACTAGTTAAACTGTCAAATTATTAACATATTACACAATTTAACAGACACGATAAGTAATTTCACGGAATAACTAGGTATTCTATGAAATAACTGCATTATATACCTTAACGGTAACATATATACTTAATGAAAAGACAAAAAAGTCACAACCATACAATATGATCATATATTAAGTACAAAGGCAAAACCCCATTAAAAGGCAATGACCTTCAATTTATTAAATCATTAGAATATAAAAAGAAATTTAACTTAATATTTTATTTATAATTTATTAGTAAAATATATTTCTGAATAATAATTTGATAAATTTGATATTATGTAAATATGCGTTACTGACAAATTATAAGTAAAATATTAAATAATCTTTCTATTTATAATTAATATTTTTTTCAGTTTCATCACATGATATAAAGATGAAAGTTTGTTTGTTTGTTACCCATAGAATTCCCCACCGTTGGACCTAGGATGCTGAAATGTTGCAAGTGACCCTCATTTGACTCGGAACAGGTCATAAGCTATGTTTCAACCCCAGATAACCACCCTAGGGTACCCTAACCCTACTCAGGGTCACCTTGATTTCCTACAGTAGATACGTATAAACATTTTTCAAATTTTTAAAGTGCTATTATACTTAGTTTTAAATTCCATCTATACATTGCACTACTGAAAATTGCATCAGAAGTCGGCTTCCCATCGTAAAATATGGTCCCCAAAAGCAACTTTCGAGATTTTTTAAATTAAATTTTAATGGATTTTTAAATTTTTTTTAAATAAATGAATTGAAATAAATTTCTTCAATTTGAATCTGTTTACTATTTTATAAATGGTGCAACACCGGGTACCCCAGCTAGTAATTAATATAATATGTTTGATGGGCCTGTATTGAATATATAAAGTTGCCAGCAATGCTTATATTTTGAACGACGATAATTTAAACAAAAAGAAAATCCTATAAATTTAAAGATATATTTATGACATGTTAAAAGCTTTAGTTAATTTAAATATAAAATTATTTCAATCAATTGTTACAGTCGGAATTCGGTTCAATAATATCAAAAAGAATAAAGTGCAGACGGTACAAACGCGTGTCAACCCCAGATAACCACCCCTAGGGTACCCTAACCCTACTCTATCTTATCATTTTACGCCTTTATTGACAATCCTGGCTAAGGAATTTATATTTGGGAAAAAGATGAAAGTATGAAACTATTTCTATTTTCGAGACAGAATTTAGGAACCAAGTTGGTTTTAATACAATAATCATCCAGCAAAGTTGAAATAAAAGAACCTAGCCAATTATAGGCAATGCGTGACTTTAAACAAACAACAAATTAAAAATCTTTACCATTTCAAAGACATTGGTAATTTCGAAATACAATTCATCATTTCTACTATCCTTTTCTTCGGTAATGGAGATCTCTTCAAACTGACCATCAAGGTCCAGCAATTCCTGAGGGGGTGCAGCATAATTCGGTACATCATCTATTATAATAGCAAACGATTCAATTAATAAAAATATATTTACCTATTTCTATAGCATAGTTGTAGTGGACTATTTCTGGCATTGTGACAAATTCTATGTTGAAATTCAATTCTTTGAGTTCCAATTTTAATAGATCCTGGGGATAAATATATAAACAAAATATCAGTTATTATTATTTTTATTATTATTATTATTATTATTATTATTATTATTATTATTATTATTATTATTATTATTATTATTATTATTATTATTATTATTAATATTATTAATATTATTGATATTATTATTTATTATATTATTATTATTATTATTATTATTATTATTAATATTATTATTATTATTATTATTATTATTATTATTATTATTATTATTATTATTAATATTATTATTATTATTATTATTATTATTATTATTATTAATATTATTATTATTATTATTATTATTATTATTATTATTATTATTATTATTATTATTATTATTAATATTATTATTATTATTATTATTATTATTATTATTATTATTATTATTATTAATATTATTATTACTATTATTATTATTATTATTATTATTATTAATATTATTATTATTATTATTATTATTATTATTATTATTATTATTATTATTATTATTATTATTAATATTATTATTATTATTATTATTTTTATTATTATTATTATAATTATTAATAATATTATTATTATTATTATTATTACCATTATATAACAGTCTCATATTATATTTTAAACAATTTAAATATTATTTGGAATATTTTATAAAATACAATAATATGAGTTATTTTATTTTATTCATATTTGTTTGTGTGCTAAATTTCATCTTTTTACAAAAATATTTTCTCAATAATAAACTATTGTTTAGAAAATATTTTCATGTAGTAATATGAAGCGAAACAATTTTTTATTTCTCTTTCATCTGTAACAATAAAGTTAATTTCGACCAAATTATATTAATTATTAATTAAAATTACTTTTTTCAATTTTTTTAATTTCTTCTTTCCATTTGCTATACTCATGGCCTCGATAATGTAAGTTGATGTGATAAAGCTGTATTTATCTTATTAAATTAGCATTCATTTAAACAAACTACCTGATGAGACATAAAATGGACAAAATCATTGTACTAAGTACTAGTCCAGCTTGCTGGAATGCTTTAGGCAATGCCAAAGCTCTAGAGCCAACGATGAGATTGAATACAAAGATGCATCCGGTCTGTAACAGAAAGAAAACTCTTCATAAAACCAAAAATAAATGATGCGTAACAAACCCATCTGGAATAAGTGGCTGTCGGCATTTCAATTTATTTTTATTTCGAATATTAATCTAGTCTAAAAAATAAATTTTTGTAAAGTCTTCATTAATAAAATCCTGCTGATTTATATGAACTTTCTCCGTTATATTTGATGATTTAAACAAAACGGGTAATAGAATGATTTAATAAAATTAATTATCTTTTAATAAATAATATGCAATAATTTGATTAAATAAAATTAGTTCTCTATTTCTATATATTTTCAATATATAATATTATTTATGAAATTACATAAGTGTTAATTTATTAAATTAAATGGAAGTAAAAAAATATTTTCTATTTTAAATTAATTTTAAAATATTAAAAAAAAGAAATTGAAAATTGTTAATCTGTTGTTGAGAAAATAAAATATTTTAGTGATAAATAAAATAGAATAATTAATAAAATAAAATAAGAAAAAATAAATCCTTCATTTTTTTCGATATTTTTATTTTTACGATATATTAATTAATAATAAAAATATTTTTTTTCAGTTTATAAAAATATATTTAATTATTGTAAAAACTTTTTTCCAATTTCACCACTGATAATTTTTCCATTGAATTTATTAAAAAGAGAGCTTCAAGACTATAAATCAGTAATATATCGATGTTTTATGAAATTCACTTGAAAAAGGCAGTGCAGAAAATTCGTGAGTATCAAAAAACATCGATATATTACTGATTTATAGTCTTGAAGCTCTCTTTATAATAAATTCAATGGAAAAAATAATCAGTGGTGAAATTGGACAAAAGGTTCTTATAATACATGTTTAAGGATCTTATGCTTGATTTCTCTGAAACCTTCAGAATATGTAAATACTAAAACGTATTTTTTCACCTTCCGAACTTGACAACATAAAAACTTCAACATCAATAGGATCATTACCTTCAGACAAACCGATACAAGGATCATGAGTATTCAATATCCATTTATTAACGGTGTCTTTTGTCAAGAAAAGATTTAGGATATCCATTTTTTAGAAGCAGCACAACGAAATAATTTACACTTTTTACTGAATTGATAAACGTGGATGATAAAAACCATCCCCGAAATTCTAATATCTACCCATATTTCGCTTGTATTTATATTCACAAAAGCTTTCAGGAGTTGTATAAAAACCAGTATGAGTTGCTTTTCTGTATATTTCAGTCTGATAGATAGTCTTTTTCCTTCCATTGAATAAGTAGATCCACTGACGGTATGTTAAAAATTTTGTCTTCTTCATACGAGTTTGATATCTTTTTATTCAAATAATTGGAGTTTGCGGTTTTTGTGAAAAATTAAAAACTTGTTATTTATAAATCTTTTGATTAAATATATATTGTTGGTTTCAAGATTTTTGATGAGAAATTTTAAGATTGATTTAAAGATAGATTTAACTATATGTAAATTTAATATTCATATGCAAATTATTCATATAATCTGAGAAAACCCTAACAAAATATCATCAACATAGCGTTTATACACAGTTGGTTTAGTTATATTTTATAATAAAATTTTCTTTTCTAAACTTGACATGACAATACACGCCATTGTTGGAGCCAAATAGGAACCCATAGCAATGCCACCAACCTGTTTATACCACTTACTGTTACAGAGAAAATTCACATTCGACGTTGCAAATTCAAGTAATTTACGAAATGCAATTTCATCAACTTTCTCATGTTCGCTTACTTTATTTCAACATCTTGCAACATAAATCAATCGTTTCTAATAATGAGACATTAGTATAGAGACTACACATATCAAATGATACCATAAATTCATCTGTACTTTTTTTTATTCAGCTGCGAAATAAAAGTTGGAAATTCAAAGCTGTCCTTACATTTAAAATCAGTAATCATTAAAGTTTTTAATAACCCATCCAAAAAATTAGCAATTTTGAATTGAGCAATTTTTACCATCGACAATACCGGTATCATGGGTATACCCACTATATGTACTTTAGGTAGTCCATAAAGTTTTGCTGTTTGGGAGCCTTTCGGTTGAAAAGACTTAGCCAAGTCAATGTCCAGATGTTTTTTATCTGATAATTCTTTCAACACGAGAAGGAATTTTGGAAAAAATTTACTTTTTCCAAGTAATTTTTATTAAAATATGTTAAAAGTTATTTTAACAATTCAAATTATTTAAAATATAAAAAAATAATATAAATACTCGATAAACCAATTTGGTACTTATTCATTATCGGGACCCCCAGTAAAAATAATAATAATAATTAATAAATTTTAAACTCATAATAATGATATTAATTCCAAAATTATCGAACAGTTGTTATTCAAATTCAATAAACTATTTTAAAAATTAAGTTTTTATCAAATTGTAAATTTTTTCGATTTGATTACAACTATTTTGATTAGAATGAATATCTTTAACTTGGCGATCACTAGGGAGGAGGCCGTTGCGTTTCTTCAAGAAAAGGGTATCTTGACGACCAATCGAATCTGTCCGAACGGTCACGAAATGAATCTCTACTTTGGCACACGCATTTTTCAGAAATGTAAAATCAAATCTTGCAAGAAGGTCAACATGAGCGATGGAAACTGGTTCGCCGACACTTGCTTGCCATTCGTCACAACCGCTCGCTTCTTCTACGGTTGGGCCAAAGAACTGACTTCAATCAAGTAGTACAACGAGGAGCTGAGCATGGCTCAGGCGACTTCAGCCGATTGGAACGCGTACATGAGAGGTGCCGTCACCGAGCAGTTAAGCCAACGTCCACAACAGAAGATCGGAGGTGACACAATTGCGGAGATTGACGAGTCGATGTTCACCAAGCGCAAGAACAATGCAGGACGGGTACTGCCTCAACAGTGGATCTTTGGAGGACTTTGCGTGATACAGGTTAGTGCTTCCTTGTTCAAGTTCCAGACCGAAGCGCGAAGACTCTGATGAAAGAGATCAAGAAGCCCATCAAGAAGGGCACAACCATCTTCTCAGACAGTTGGCGCGCTTACAAGTCAAAGGAGCTGGAAAAGGCCGGATTCGAGCACTTCAAGGTCAACCACAAGTACAACTTCGTAAATCCGGACATCGGTACTCACACCCATATCTTCGAAAGTATGTGGGGATCGGCCAAATGGCGCAACAAGAAACACCGTTTTTCGTTAGGTTCATGTGATGCAAGCATGTTGCCAGAGAGGATGTTTTCGAGGCTTTGTTAGAAGCAATTGTGGCTTTCAGGCCTTCTGAGTCTCAGATGCAGTAGTTGTAATTGTTGAATTAAATTTTTTCACCGAATCTTTGAATAATAAACTGGGGGTCCCGATAATGAACAAGTACCACCAATTTACTTAAATCTCGTTTGACATGCGGTGGAAACATAAAATTAGAGAGTTCAGATAAAGAAATTGAGAACTAAAGAAAAAAAACAATTTTTTATATATAATTTCTACTAAATTCATTTTTTGCAAATTTATTTATTACTTTATTTGTATTAATATGATTAAGAATATCTTTCTCAACATACAAAAGCGCTTAAAAATATTTTGAAAAATATACTTTATTACAGAAAATTATTTTAATATCGGAAATCAACTGAATAGGAAATATACAGGAATATTTACAGAAAAACCCTCCAAACTCTAGAAAATTCGCAAATTAAATTTCCCAACTCAAAAAATTTCCCCAAATTTTAAAAGCTCCTAAATTTAATTTTCGCAAAAAATAACTTAATTTTATATATTGTAAAAATTAACTTGTAAATTTTTTTAAAAATATTACTTTATTATAGGAAATCAACTGTATAGGAAATATACAAAATCTTCCCAACTCAAATTTTATAATTTTTTTATGACAAAATATTTTAAATATAGATTTCACCACAAAACATGTTGATGTACATTTATTAAAAAAATACAAAGAGCAAATAATTCAATAACGAGTGAATTTCAGACTATTAATTTCAGAAAATATCTGAATGTGAATTAAATAAATATTTTTTGACTGTTCACGACAGCGTCAGACTTGTATTTTGCTGGTGTATTTTTGGGTTCAGCATTATGTTATGCAAGCTTAGGTTTCGGATTGAATTTTATTGGTTAACAAGGAAATATTATTCGACCTATCAATTTTATCGTCAATGGTAATAAATAAAAAAATTACGGCATTAATTTCTCCCAGAATGGTGTTCTTGTTCCCGTGTTGAGAAATAAAAATTGGATTAAAAAATATAATTTCTTACAAATTCAAATAAAATCAAATCAAAATCTGTAAATTCAAAACTAACAAATACAAATATATGATAACACAACATAAAGGAATATAAAATATTTTCAATATTCCAGAATTTCCTAGACCAAGAAGCATTTATTGGACCAGACCTTATCAATCCGTATCAATTACAGTAATTGAAACAAAAAAAAAGGTACAAAATGTTTTTATATAAAGTTTTTAAAAATAATTCTTATATAGTAAATGGTCACACCGCGTGCCAATACTCATGCTCATTGCGGAAAATCCAGTCAAATCGCCTTCATTGCCCTCATAAACATTACACAAATGCACTCAGTCTGGGACACATTTCTCGCTATCCGTACTGAGTAAGCATCCGTTTTGTACAGCTCCTTTCATGCATGCCATCCGATATGTCAGTGTAGGATCTTGTCTGTGTACAAGTTTCCACACCTTCAAATTGTGGATCTAGAAAGGATAAAATCAAATTCCCTCAACTCGTCATTAATTCATATTCATACACAAAGTAACACCAGAGGTAATACTTAGCTAAATATTCTATGCGAATAATTCTTTCTTTCCTAATATTGGCGTTTGTAGGCTACGAAATAAGTGATATGCAATTATATTTGTGTCATTGTTGATATAACCTGTGGCCCCCATTCCCTCCATTTATCATGTCAGTTAGTGTGAAATACTTTATTCTGCAATGGCATAAAATCCTTCATTCAATAAACAAATATTGAAAACTAAATAAAACAGGCGTTTCCAAAGCATCTATCACACTGTACATGGATATAGATGAATGCTACTGACGCCCTGTGATCTATTCCATCAACTTTTACACATTCGCTATTGTAGGAAGAACTCTTGATAGAAACCCCTAATAAGTCACGTCACAATGTATCAATGCGTTCGACGACACAACAAAGAACAATGAAAGATGACCACGACTACTGCGGAATGACATCAGAATGGTCCTGGCAATTGCTCAATGGTGTCCATTAATTGGATTAAATTTAAAAAATAAAAAACAAATGTTTGATTTTTTGCTGAACCTGCTGTGACCGAATTCTGTGCCATATTTATGTACATGTATCAATACACACATCGATCATCCCATTTTCTAGAACATCCATCAGCACAGCCACCAGCAAATTCACTAGGACATGCATCAGCCAGTGAACTACAATACGATTTGATAGAATCAATTAAAATTACGTGTCAATTAGGCATTGCATTGATCACAGATTTCATAAAATCATACAAAAATTCGTTACAGTTGAATTTTTATTCTGTTAATCTAATCCAATTTATCAGTATTGCTTTGTGCACTTGACATTTTATCATTGCACATTTGTCACAATTAAATGAGAAAATGTCATTATGGGGCTCACAGGAACCTTGTACACATCAGAAAGTGTCAGACAAATATTTGTAACCATAACGAGATCATTAGATCAATATATTAACATTTTATGAAAAATATTTATTTTTATATTTTGATCTTGCCGTTAAAAATGTTAAAATTTTACATTTCGTTATCAAATTTTATTTTAAATAATTTTGTAATATTTAAAATAAATGAGAAAAAAATTAGCATTAATAATATTTCGAATTGGACTAAAAACTAAAAAACAATATTTATAAAATATTTGTTTATCTACATCAAAATACAAATTATAAATATTGAAATTGTCAACGTCAGCGGAAATAATTAATATAATAAGTATGATTTATGAATGTTGTGAAATGTTGAAATATTTTGATAATTTTGTTAATTTTAGATAAAATGTTTGCAAGCGTATGGGAAATGATGAAGAGGAATAAATTTGAATTTGATAATGAAATCAGCAGTGAATTGATATGCAGAATTTGCAAATGTTTAATGATAAAGGCTTGCCAAGCTCCTTGCGGTTGTCGCTTTTGTTCTGATTGCATTGAACATTATTTGGATGGAAAAGATAAATTCTGTCCAGGAGCAGCAAAACATTGTGAAAAGAAAATGATCAATTTCAAAAAAGATGTTTCTGAAGATCATGCAGCCAATTTAAGGATTTCAGAAGTGATAGTGAGATGCCCAATGCAAAATTGTCAATTCAAAGATGAATTAGAGGTGATGGAGAGCCACATGAGAACATGCAACAAGCAACCAATAAAATGTCCATTCAGTAGAATTGGATGCGAAATGAATGAGGTGGTAAAGGATGAAATGAAAGTCCATCTCAATGAGAAAACTGAAGGCCATAGCAAATTATTGATCGATCAGATCAGTAATCTATGCAATGAGATGCAAGCAATGAGAAACGAGAATGTGACATTGCGTAATGAAATTATGAATATCAATGTAAAATTATAATTGTAATTAATTTAATTGATATTTGCGATTATAGGTGAAACTGGGCAATGTTGAAAAGAAAGAGGCGGAGAACAGAGATGAAATAGAAGAATTGAATGAGGAAATGGTGGCATTGAAGAATGAGAATCGCTCACTGAGAATGGAGATGGAGACAAATATTGGATCAATCAATCAAGTTTGATTATTGATTTGATTTGATATTGATTTGTTATTGATGCAAAGCAGCTCATACAGCAAATTGAGGCGATTGAATCAAAATGTCAACAGCAAATTGATGAGATGAAGGAGAAATGCGAGCAGCGGCTGCAACAGGAGAATGAAAAGGTGATTTATTGATTTATTGAAATATTTGAATTTGAGATTCAGTTGCAGCTTGAAATGGCGAAATGCGTCAATGAAATTCGGCAGAATGAAACAAAATTATCAAATGAAAAATATATAAATTATGGATTTTTTGAATGGCAAATCGATAAATTTTAACAACAAAAGAGAAAAGAATATATTTACAGCGAGGCATTTTATTCAGGGCCAAAATGTTACAAAATGTGCTTGTGGGTGTGGATTAGGGATGATTGGGTTGCGGTTGGTTTCTGTTTGATGCGTGGGGCAAATGATGAGCAATTGGATTGGCCGTTCAATCAATCCGTGACAATCGATGTGATCGATCCAGCAAATGGCAGCATTTATATGAGCAGGTCAATGAAATATTCAGATTGGCCTGATCATGCCGCATGGGGAAAACCGTCACAAGACAGAAATGATCCAATTATTTACAATTATCATGATGCCATCTCAATCTATAAATTAGCAGCTGAAAGTGATAAATTGCTGCTCAGGTGCAGAATTGAAAAATTCTTACAAATTTAAAAAAACATTTCAATAAAGAATTTATTTTGGGTTTTGATTTGTTTTATTGTTTGCCTTTTTTTATTATATTTATTATATGAGATTATTATTGTGGTAATTATTGTCATTCTCGCCTTCCATCCGATATCATCATCACGTGGCGGAGCGCTCACAGCAAATTGCCAATTGCAATATCAACATCAATTATATAATCAAATAAAAGCAATTTAATTAAATCAAAAACATTTAATATAAATTAATTTGAATAATTATTATAATTAAATTAATAATAATTTTGAAAGAAATGAAATTAAAATTCACCCGAATATAAGCGCTGACAAATCGCATCAACAAATCAAACGCTCCTATGACGAGTGGAACCGACGAGAAAACCGCAGCTGATGTTATATGAGTATTAGAGAAATTATTGCTGTACTGAATGGCAGTAAAATGCACCTAAATGTAATACTAACACTGCGTTATATCAAATTGATAAATGCCTTAACATTTCGCCAGCTATTTGTGAGGCATTTCAACGAAAATCCGCAACAACAATACTGATCAAATGTTCGAAAATTGCTTTCACATCTGTTTTGATAAGTTTACCAAAATTGGAGCTGTCGATTCGATGAGGGCAATCAATGCTTTCTAAACTCTATAACATTCTGTTAGGAATTCTTTTAATAATTAAAAGAATTACTTTATTTAATCTTTCATAAAATTTAGATCTCTTAAAGGTCTCGAATCAGATTTACTAATAATATTATTGTTAATATAATAATAATAATAATTGCATTTGTACTGAGATCCTTTTTAAGAGCTAGTGACCTCATTTAATATTAAATAATGTATCATTTCATAAATTTATTCACTTTTTCATTCGCTAAATTTTCAAATACAATATTATTAAAACAAAAAAGATTTCATGTAAATTAATATTTAAATTCACAAATTTGATAAATTTTATGAATGAATTTTACTTATTAACAAACAACGAAATTTATCTTGAAATCTTGAAATTATAAAAAAAGGGGGATCATTTAGGAAATTTATAAATTAGGTTTTAAAGTGAAGTTGAGTCCAATACGTAATCTTTATCAATACCTTGGGGTGATTAGTGACGGTTATGGGGTTTAAGGGGTCATTTATAAAATTTAAAAATTATATTCTTAAATTAAACGTAAGTTAAACATAAATAATAAAGTAATTTACATTTGCGAAGTTGGTACTTGAATGACGTTCATATTACTTGAGGGGGTCATAAATAAAATTATAATTTTAAAATCCAAAATTTAAGTTCGACATTTATAAATAAACAATTTACATAAATACATTTATGGTTGAAATTAGTAGTTGTAGCACTTTAGGGGGTCATAAATAAAATTTGTAAATAATAGTGTTAGAATCAAAATTTAAGTCAGGCATAAGTAAGCAATTTACATTGATACATTTAGGATGAGATTAGTAGTGGTGGCACTTTAAAAGGTCAAAAAAAACTTGTAAATTAATATTTTGATTCTCAAATACAAGATGAATAAATATATAATCTATATTAGTGATAATCTATATTAGTGAAATTCTTAATAAGTAGATGACTCCTAGCAATACACGAAGTAATCAAACACTTCCAACATTTACTCGAAGGACGAAACTTTAAAATATTCACAGATCACAAACCGCTAAGTAACGCAATCGAAATGAAGAATCGCTCACCAAGGCAGATTAGACAAATCAACTTCATTTTACAATTCAACTGCACAATAAATTACTCTGCGGGAAAATCAAACATAGCAGCTGACGCTCTATTTAGAAACGAAAGTGACATAAACTCACTGGAATTTTAAGAGATAATCGCAATGTCATAGTTAATTTATCTGCTCGACATCTTACATTTCTATAGAGAATATACTCTTTATCCTGGGGGAGTTTTAAATTGAGCTGATTTCTCTTAATTTCATTAGGATTTTATATGTGTCGTTATGATACATTGGATCATCTTCATTAATGCATCAATTTCATGAATTATTATTTCTGTTTCTCCCAATTTTTCCAATTGTTTGGCCAACTTCTACTGGTACTCATATCTGGAATCCACCAGTTTTAAACATTTTGTTAGGGTATCTGGCCGTTCTTTTACCTTTGCTTTCCCAGACTAGGTTATGTCGAACTCTCTTAGTATGGTAGCGATATTAGGTTCATTGTCAGAACTATCCTCTGATTCTGTTTCCTCAAGTCCTCTCTAACGAAATCCTTTTTTCTAAGAGATTTTACTTCGTCCCTTCCAACTTCTACCATAAAGATGGTACTTTCCTTGTCGGTCAATCTAGCCAACCTATTCTTTTCTTCTTGGATTTCCATTTACAGTTGTTGCAAATAAGTTAACCCCTGATCCTGATTAACCATAAATGTAGTTTTGGGCTTGTTCACATTACCCTTATCGGTAATTTTATTGAAATGGTCTGTGTTACCACTCTGAATCTGAGGACATGACCTCATCATATGTCCAAATTTCTCGATCCGTGACATTTTATTTTTCCTGATGAATTTACATCATCCCGTTTAATTGTACCAAAATTGTTGCTGTTCTGAGGACTTCTAGTCTTGCAGATTGAAGCAACATGTCCTTTTCGTTTTCATTTTTCACATTGCAAATTCTGTGCTCTGTGGTTATTCCGTCCAAACTTGGTGTATAAATTACTTTTACGATTGTCCACCGTTTTCCTACTGGTACAATATTTCGCTATATGCCCTTTTCTATGGATATTGAAACACTCTACAGGTGTTCTCTCGCTGTTCACTATGAACATGTTTGACTTTTTAAGCTGATTTCGATTTCGGCAGCTTTCCGGGTCAATTCGTCAAAATCATCACTAGTATGTAGTGTCAGACCGTTCCTCATTGTGGGAGTAATTCCTTCCCATAAATGATCCTTGACCAACAATTCTTTTGGCTTTACACATGTGTTTTTCGAACCAAATGCTCTTTCAGCAATTAATGATAGCTGGTTTGCAAATTATCCCACATGATCGTTGGCATTCTGTTTTCGATAATAAAATTTTTGTCTAAAATTCTTCCTGCATCTCCGGGCAATATTCGACCAGTCATTGCTTTTCTCATTTCGGCCCATATTTTCGGTACTTGCGCAGCTGGTAATGCTATTATATCATTCTATTTTCCCCTGGCAAGCCCCTTCAATTAGATGGGCAATCTTTTTGTCTAGTTAAAATAAATCTCGTGTAATTTGTTTTCATTCATTTATTATGTTATCTTCTTTTCAAATTTCAAATAAGGAACCCAATACCCAGCACCAGATCCGGCAATATTTGCCGGATCCGGGTAATTGCAGGTACTGAAAATATTGCCGGGTATGCCCGGTATCGGGTAATTTCGAGGTACCCGATACATCACTAATAGATATCAATCAGGACATTCACTTATCAATTCGAAAAACTATCAATTCATTGAAATCTTCCTAAATTTCAACCTTGAGGAATAATTTTGAACAACTGGTAATAGTTTTGTTGTAAACTTTAATTTTATGGTTGAATATCATTGTTATATGTTATCTGTAATATAATGCAAAATTAAAAATTGCAATCAGTAATATCTTCCTTTTCTCTCACAAATCAATTTAATTAAAGTAAAAATAAAGAAAACCTTTTTTATATGCTGATACAAGTGGGAATAATATGAGAAAAGAACGAGGTAAAACTCCCAAGAAAAGACAATACTGTTAATCATATTTGTCGTTAGGATTTACAAGTGTTGTTGTTGTGATATTCCCTGTGTTATGTGTGTATTATTAAAGTATTAGTTTATTGTATGACTGTATGTGTAAAAGAAATTGTAAGGGCCCAGCCGATTCACCAGTAAATAAACTGTCTCGGGACAGCTGAGGTGAATGTATGTAAATTACCGAAAATTATGATATACGAATGAGTAGAACCGATGATAATATAAAATTACAACGAAACGATGTAACTAAAACTTTTATTAAATATAAAATTAAATAATTAAGTGACCTTGATATTATTTCTTTTTCTCCAACACGAAATTTATTCTGTTTATTACTTGAGGGAAATTAGTTATCCGTTGAAGATTAGAATTACTTTTTCTACTGAAGGTTGTGGTGATCGTTAAATGTGGATGCAATGTTTTCGTGATATGGTTTTAATCTGCGTATGTTTATTTTGATTTGTTTATTGTCTTCTATTATAGTGCAGACATTTTTATACATATTTAAGAGTTTGTATGGGCCTTCGTACTTTGTTTAAAATCCGCTAGTGAAAGGTTTTTTTACTAAGACCATGTCTATTATTAGTTCTGTTTGGTTTTGAATTTTTTAAGTGTTTTTGTTTTTTTTGGAATGCTTTTTTGTTTGGGTATTTGTGCTTCTCTATTTTCGAAGAGCTTTTACTTCGTCCCTTCCAACTTTTACCATAAAGATGGTACTTTCCTGGGCGGTCAATCTAGCCAACCTATTTTTTTCTTCTTAGATTTACATCTACAGTTTTTGCCAACAATTCTTTTGGCTTTACCCATGTGATTTTTGAACCAAATGCTCTTTCAGCAATTAACGATAACTGGTGTGCAAATTCTCCCACATGTTCGTTGGCATTCTGTTAACGAAGATAAAATTGTTGTCTAAAATTCTTCGTGCATCTCCGGGCAATATTCGACCAGTCATTTTATGGTTGAATATCATTGTTATATGTTATCTGTAATATGTTATCTGTAAAAATTAAAAATTGTAATCAGTAATATCTTCCTTTTCTTTCATAATTCTATTTAATTAAAGTAAAAATAAAGAAAATATTTTTCATATTTATTCATTAGAGCAGTGGTTTTCAACCCGGGAGGCGCGGCCTATGGCTAGGGGAGGCGCCAAAACTTTTGAGTAAAAAAATGATTTTCATACTATAGTATCTACAAATAAATAAAACTTCATATTGTAACGAAACTGTAAAAATTCAGTAAATGAATACTTAATTTTATTTTTATTATATTTCTATACAGACATTTAATTCGTATATAAAAATTATCCGAAGAAAAAGATTTTAAAATTGGCGCCTTTGCAACGCTCTGTTTCGGTAATGCACAAAAAGCATGCTAGTTGCACGAAACAATAACCTCAAATTTATACTTCACTCGTCAGAAAAGTGTCAACTGAAGCAAATTGGCGGGTTGTGTTATTGTTATTGTTATTCTTTCTGAAATAATTGTTTGTATATTCTAATATTTATATTTATTTATTATTTATTTTAAATTATATCAATAAAATATTTTTAGATAAATGGAAAAAAGTTTGAGTCGGTAAAAGAGAAAAATCGACAATAATGAAGATAATGATGCTGATACAAGTGGGATTAAAATGAGAAAAGAAGGAGGTAAAACTCCCAAGAAAAGACAATATTGTTATTCATATTTGTCGTTAGGATTTACAAGTGTTGTTGTTGTGATATTCCCATTGTTATGTGTGTATTATTAAAGTATTAGTTTATTGTATGACTGTATGTGTAAAAGAAATTGTAATGGCCCAGCCGAGTCACCAGTAAATAAACTGTCTCGGGACAGCTGAGGTGAATGTATGTAAATTACCGAAAATTATGATATACGAATGAGTAGAACCGATGATAATATAAAATTACAACGAAACGATGTAACTAAAACTTTTATTAAATATAAAATTAAATAATTAAGTGACCTTGATATTATTTCTTTTTCTCCAACACGAAATTTATTCTGTTTATTACTTGAGGGAAATTAGTTATCCGTTGAAGATTAGAATTACTTTTTCTACTGAAGGTTGTGGTGATCGTTAAATGTGGATGCAATGTTTTCGTGATATGGTTTTATTCTGCGTATGTGTATTTTGATTTGTTTATTGTCTTTTAAGATAGTGCCGACGTTTTTGTACATTTTTAACAGTTTGCATGGGCCTTCGTACTTTTTTTTCAAATCCGCTAGTGAAAGGTTCTTTTACTAAGACCATGTCTATTATTAGTTTAGTTTGGTTTTGAGTTTTTTGAGTGTTTTTGATTTTTAGAATGCTTTTTTGTTTGGGTATTTGTGATTCTTTATCGATTGTTTTTATCTTGTTTTCGTTTTCATCTTTTAAGTTTGGTAGGTTTGTATTGTGTCCAAAAGCTGATTGACTAGGACTTTTATTGTTTAAGCATGAAGGATTGTTTCGTAATCCTATTAGTATTTCTGGCAATTTTTCTAACCAGTTGTTGATATTACTCATTTTTGTTCTGATAGCTTGTTTTATTGATCGGTGTAATCTCTCCACCTTTCCATTTGATTGTGGAATGTATGCTGTTATTCTGAATTTGTTGATGTTATATTTGTTGCAAAGTCTTTTGAAAATGTCGGATTCGAACTGTCTACACTAATCGCTGATTATTGTCTTTGGGCAGCCATACCGTGCGAACCAGTTTAGTTCTAATTCACTGCATATTTTTGCTGCTGATATTTCCTTTATGGGTATGGCTTCGAACCAATTTGTTTTTCGGTCTATTACAGTTAATACATACTTGTGTTTATTATTTGGAGGTAGAGGACCGACTATCTCGATATGTATCGTTTCGAACGGTTCAGAACTTGGGAATTCTACAATTGTTGTTTTGAATTGTTTTGTTGTTATTTTATTCTTTTGACACGGTGGGCAATTTTTAACGAACGTTTTTACGTCTCTTCTCATATAAGGCCAAACAACTTTGGTATGCAGAAGTTCGTATGTAGCTTTGTTTCCCGGGTGTTAGATGTTGTATTATTTCTGGAGGTATTGATCGAGCAGTTCTGCTGGTACTATAATCCTATTGTTGTTGTCGTTTGAAGTGTCGTACCATATGCTGTTTGCTTCTTCTAATTGGAGAGAATTCAACCTAAGAATTCCGATTATTGTTTCATTTTGTTTAGTTTTAGTATGTTAAGTGCATTGATGTCGGTTTTTATTCTTGATAATGTGTCTGCACTTATGTTAGCTGAACCTGCTATATATTTTATTTTACAATTAAATTGTGAGATATAGTTTAGTTGTCTTATTTGTCTCGGTGAAGGGTTTTTCATGTTCATTGCGTTTACTAAGGGTTTATGATTGATATACACTTCAAATTCTTTTCCTTCCAATAGGTATTGGAAATTTTTGATTGTATCATGTAGCGCTAATAACTCCCTGTCGAAAGTGGAGCATCTCATTTGGTTAGTCTTAGGTTTCTGTGAGAAGAAAGCTATTGGTCTTTTTTCTTTATTTTCTTCTTGGAATATCGTTACGCTCATTGCTAATCCCGAACAATCTGTGTTGACTTTGTATGGTAATTCTTGGTTGGGATAACTTAGGATGCTTGCGTTTTCCAAGTTTTCTTTTGCCTGTTCGAAAGATGTTATTAGTTTTTCATTCCAATTTATTTTGATGTTTCTCTTTATTTTGTTCAGTTCGTTGAGAGGGGCTAGCATTTCGCTACATTTTGGTATGTATTTGTGATAGAAGTTGATCATGCCAAGTAAACGTCTTAGCTCTTTTGTTGTTTTGTTAACGGATAATTTTTGATTGGTTTGATTTTGTCGTCTAATGGTTTTGTTCTGTTTTCGTTTAACAGGTGTTCCAAAAATTTTATTTATGTTTTCAAAATTTCAATTTTTTAATGTTAATTTTTAGTTCATGTTTGCTTAATATTTCGAACACGTTTTTAATGTTTTATATATGTTCTATTTTGTTTGCTGATGCTATCAAGATGTCGTCTAGGTACGCGACTGTGGTCCCTAAAGCGTTGGAAAGTGGCTGCTGCGTTTTTTAATCCAAAAGGCATTTTGTTATATTCGAAAAGTTCAGTAGTGTGTTTATATCCCTAACCAAAACAGCCACCCTCCAAATCACTTAAACCATTAGAAAAACAACACAAAACTTATACTTTTATAGTATTTTAACCCTATATTTTGAAAACAACCACCCTTAATGACTCTAACTGTTTTAATCTTTAAAGCCTCAAACTCAAAAACCTCAAACTAAAAACATAAAGAGAATAAAAAAGAAAATGGTATTATGAAAAGTTAGAGTTAATTTGACTCATTAAAAAATAAAAAATTTTATGAAAATAGTAAAACTGCTCTGAGAGGACAGTGGTATTTTTTTTTCCACTGTCCTCTCAACAGTTTTTTTGATCCGGATCATTTTTTATTTTTTTTTATTTTTTATTTTTTATATTTTTTTTTATTCAACCTCTTTCGTTTATCAAATCTCTTCCAATATACAAGCTGGCCAGACTCATACATCAGAATCAATCCGATAATAGCAGCACACCTTATTATTCGCTTCTCGCTCACGAAGTCGATTTCAACGGCGTTTTAAGTGTGCTGCTCGAAAGTACAAATGAATTCGAAAGTGAATCCGAAAGAGGTCCGAAAACAACCAAGAAATAAATGTGCACATTATAGAATCGATCCGGGGGTGTTCGAAAGACTGGTGGCGATAATTACCGGTTCGCCACCATCACCCGTTTCAATAATTTTTTTTCATATTTATGTTTAAAAAATAATTAATTAATAAAATAAATAAAATAAAATAAAAATAAATAAAATAAAATATACAAATACTTTATAAATCTAAGATACCCACACCATTTTCAATATTATTTTCAAATTTTTAATATTATTTTATGTTGAAAAAAAAACTAACCTCAGAAGTGATTTGAACCGCTATCCATTTGAACCACTGTGCCAGTCTAGCCCACTGCGCTATCGGAGTTCGGATTTTTGTCATTTTTAAAATTTTTATTATAAAAAATGAATAATATAAATCTTAAAAAATAAAATCCAATAAAAAAATTTTTTCTAAAAATGAATTGTAATATTTGTAATAAAGTTTTTAAAAATAAAACTGGATTAATTTCTCACTTAAAATCGAAAGCTCATTTATTAAAAGAAAATAATCTTAATGATACAAATTCAAAACTTTGTCCTAAATGTAAAGGAAGATTTCTACATTCCGGAAATAATAAACATTTTGAAAATTGTATTGGGAAAAATAGAGAAATATTTACATGTCCTCATTGTAACTTTTCAACAAAACTAAATTTCTATTATTTAGAACATATAAAAGAATGTAAAAATAAAAAACAAAATTCTGACGATGAGGAATGTCATTCAGAAGGAGAACCCGATCATGTTGAAAAAGAAAAATATAACTGGGATAATTTTAATCATATAGATGAATTTCAATTAAAAATTAATGGACCTGCAACTCCTGGAGAATATATAAATAAAAATAAAAAAAATATTAAAAATTCTTTCACTGAAGCTTTAAAAAATTATAAACCGACAAGGTATAATGTTATAAAATATAAAATTATAATCAAAGCAAAATACTGGCGAGGAGCAGAAGAAAAGACAACACCCTTAGATGTTGAAATTGGAATACCTTTTAAATATTTATTTTCAACTAAAGGATTTGATAAAACCATCAAAGAAATAATTAAAGCAGCAGAAGCAAAACAAGAGGAAGTAGAAAATGAATTAGGAGATTCAAACTTAGTATTCAACTCTTTCCAAACTTTAGTGATTGATTATTGGAGAGGATTACCACCCAATCCTAAATCTTATATTCCTACACCCTTTAAATCTAAAAATGTTATAAACATACAGAATAATGATAACAAATGTTTCATCTGGTCAATACTTGCACATTTACATCCTCAAGAATCAAACCCTCAAAGAGTTTCAAAATACAAACAATATGAAAATGAATTAATATTTCCCAAAGGATTCAAACATCCAATGAAACTAGAAGACATTCCAGAATTTGAAATATTAAATAATCTTAAAATTAATATTTATGAACGTGTTAAAGGGAAACATGCTAATAGCAGAGAAATTATTCCAATTTACATTTCTGATAGTGGAACCGATAACCCTAGAGAAATATATCTTTTAATCTTGGAACAACAAAATAATCAACATTATGTTTTAATAAAAAACTTTCAAGCTTTTACATCACCAGAGAATCCAACTAGTGGAGGAGGAACATGTAAAAGATGTCTTCATTATTCAACAACTAAAAACTCTATGATTAAACATACAAGATTTTGTGAAAAAGATGAACCAGCTTTAATTAACATGCCTAAAGATCCCAAGATGCATTTTAAAAACTTTTCAAATTTACTACAAACAGTAGGAGTGATTTATGGAGACTTTGAATCTATAAATCGTAAACAAGATTTGGTTAATCAATATTTAAAAATAATAGAAAAAAATAAACTCATGGATTCATGGAACTCCTCAGGAGAGAAGATGAAACCAGAGAGGATGAAAGCCTTTCTAAGAAAAAGAAACAAACCTAATAGTGTTAAAAAAACTAAACAATTACCATCTGCTTATAAATTATTATTTAAAAGCAATTATCCTGAACTCATAGAATCTAGAGAATATACACTTTTAGGAGGTACCCCAGAAGAAGTCTTGGATCACTTTACTAAAAGTATAAATGATCTAGAACACGAAATATTTAAAGTATTAAAAACAAAATATGAAATAAATTTTTCAACCGAACAATGGGAAGAATATGAAAATGCTTCAAATTGTTGGATGTGTAAACAACCATTTGAGGATTCTTCAGATACAGAGTCTTTAAATATAGAATCTTTTAATAATGAATCTCCGAATAATGAAACTTTTGAAGAAGAAGAACAAAGAATGTTTCATGAAAGAATGCAATCTTTGAAAAACATAAAAGTCCCCGATCATGATCATTTAAAAAAGGGAAATAATTATCGAGGAGCAGCTCATAGAAATTGCAATCTTAATTGTCATACTCCCAAATTTGTACCTGTTATATTTCATAATCTTTTTGGTTATGACATACATCTATTTATTAAACATTTAGCAGCAAATGCTAAAAACTCTTTCAAAGTTATAGGACTTACAAAGGAAAAATATAAATCAGTTGAATATGGAAAATTAAAATTTATAGACTCGTTAAACTTTCTCCAAATGTCTCTAGATGGAATAGCTAAAACAATGAAACCAGAAGATTTTAAAATCACTCGAGAATTCTTGGAAAAAAATAATATTCCTCTAGAAGAATATTCTACATGCTTAGCAAAAGGAATATATCCTTATGACTATGTTGACTCGTTTGAAAGATATAATGAAACAAGTCTTCCTAGCCAAGAAGATTTCTCTTCACAACTTCAAAAATATCATATTACAAATCAAGAATATTCTCGAGCAAATAAAATGTGGGAATTATTCAAGTGTAAAACTTTAGGAGAATATACAAGTATGTATTTATCCTTGGATGTTTATATTCTAGCAGATTGCTTTGAAGAATTTACAAAGTCTTTTGTTCTTAAACCTTACAATTATATAACAGCACCCTCTTTAGCTTGGGATACTTTATTATATACCATTTGGACTTCAAATATAGAAGAAGGTGATAAAATTATAGATCTTTTAACTAACCTCGATATGTTTAACCAAATTAAAACAAACATTAGAGGAGGAGTCTCTTCAGTAATGGGGAATAGAGAAATAAAAGCTAGAAATGCAATAACTACTAGCAGAAGACTCTCTAAACACCCTAATGATCCATATATAAAAATTAACAATGAGGAATTAAAAGAATTATTAGAAACAATGAAAAATCCTATATTTATACTTTATATAGATGCAACAGCTTTATATTCAGGAATTATGACTCAATATTTACCAATGGGTAACTTTCATGAATTATATCCTTCAGAAGAATACCCTGAAGAATCCTTAAAAGACCTTATAAAAGAAATACTTTCAACACCTAAAGATTCTCCAATAGGTTACTTTGTAGAATGTGACTTATTATATCCAGATGATATAAAATCAGGAACAAGATATTTCCCTTTAGCTCCTGTAAGAAGAAAGATTAATGTTAACAAACTTTCTGAATGGCAAATCTCACAAGATAAACCTCCAACAATGAAACTTCTTTGTGATCAAACAGATCGAAGGTTTTATCTTTGTCACTATAGACTCCTCCAATTTTATCTTTCACGAGGTATGATATTAAAAAAAGTTCATAGTGTCATAAGATTTAAACAAGCTCCATTCATGAAAGCTTTTATCGAGGAGAACATTAGGTGCCGAAACATTGCAAAAAGAGAAGGTAACCTTTTTAAAGATAATAATTATAAACTTTTAAACAATTCAGTCTTTGGGAAAACAATGGAGAATGTTGATAAATATACTCATATTGAACTTTTAACTAATACTACCAAAGATATTAAGCGCTATAATCGTATGCTAGGAAAGCCTACATTTAAAAACGCACAAGTATTTTCTGAAAATCTTACTGCAATAGAACTAAAGAATTTTGAGAAAACATACAATAAACCAATATTTATAGGGTTTACAATTTTAGAACTTTCAAAATTACAAATGTATGAAACATATTATAACATCTTACAACCTATATACGGAGCAAATATATCAATGCATGCAATGGATACAGATTCAATGTTTTTAACAATAAGAACTCATGATTTACAAAGAGATATAGCCGAAAATCCTATACTTTCAAATTTAATAAATTCATCTGGAGAATTATTTTCGTTTAAAGATGAAAAACCTTTTACTCCTATAGAAAATGGAATATTTATTCGTGCTAAACAATATTCATACGAAACATTTAGAAACCCTGAATTTATAACTAGATCATTTATATTTAAAACTCCAGAAACAGAAGAAACCATTACACATAGATATCCTATATTTCCTAAAGGACCAGAGGGACAAGAAGAAAAACCTGTAAAGGATAACAGATGTAAAGGAATACAGAAATCAGTTGCAAAGAATCTTTCTCATCAAGATTATATAGATACATTGAATCCAAATCATAAAGATAAAATTGATGAAATACATCAACTTAAAAGTGAAAACCATGATATTCACTTGATAGAATCTCAAAAAGTATCATTATCAAATTATGATGATAAAAGATTCATCCTAAGTGATTTAAAGACAACTCTACCTATTGGAAATAATTTAATACCGATAATAAAAAATCTAGAAAAGTTGAATAAGTTATATGATACAAATATTACCGATCTTGATATTTATATGTTGAAATTATTTATCCCGAGAGGGAAATCGAGAAGCCTTTATATTCTCAAGTTTTTAATCCTATATGTTTAGAACTTAAATATTTTAATACTGATTCTGAATATATAAAAGGTCTAAGTGATAAAGAATTTAAAGATCATAAATTAATGATTCATAGGTTGGCTTTCAACCATAACTGAAACCAACGATATTTAATTTTTAATAATAAAATGTCGACAATTAATTTAACCAACTATAGCAACCTGATCTACTTTTTTATATATTTATAATTTTAAGAATCCTTTAACCATTTCTCTCGTTTAATTTTTTTATTAGTTATAACATTAGCACTTTTCAATCTATTAATATTATTTTTAATATCTTGTATTATTTGATTTGATTTCATTATTTCATCATCAGTTAAGATTCCATCTTCCAAAGCTTTTAATTGAAATAAAAATAATTTAGAGATTCCTAATTCTATTGATAAACAAACTTCACGATATAAACTTTTCTTTTTAGAAGTATAAGATAATGAAACTATTTCAGTCAAGAAACCATCAGCTACAGAAATACTTCCAAGTATTACAGGTGCTATTGTTAAAACTGGTAAGGCCGCAGGAAGTGTCACAGGTAAAATAACTGTTAATATTGCAGATGTAAATCCTAAAGAATAACCTATAATTTTTAAAACTGTATTCCCTTTATTCCATCTATTTTTAACCTTTTTATAATGCTTTAATAAATCTTGTAAATGTAAGGTTTCTGATTTAAATTCTTTTACTCTCATAATTTCAAGTTCTGTGGGAGCCGAGGCCTTGGAACCTTTGTGACCTTCGGAATAATATCCTGATGATCTCAATTCTGGAGGGACCTCTGGATAAATTTTTTCTTCTCTTACTTCTTCCATCTTTTGGACTTTGTCCATTTTATTAATTAAAAAAATAAGACTTTATTCTTCTGAGCACCATCTGGCACCAATACTCGGATATCAAAAGAAACTCTTGTTGAGAGGATATCTTTATACAATTCTCTCAATGCTTTACGAACTTCATCAACATCAACCTTTTTTTCATAAAATATTAAATCTATATATTGTACAAGTGAACTAGAAAAATGAATATTCTTACTTTTAACTTTATGTGGTCCATGTGAATGAGTATTAACATACCAATCTCCGTGTGATAAATCATAACTAGTCATTATAACATCACCCTTTTCAAGCTTACTATTATAATCACATTTCACAAACCATTTCATTCTTTCATTATCATCATCAAAAAAAAAGAAATAAGGATCAATAATCTTTACAACCATAAAAACACTCCAGGATTTACTATTTGTTGTTATTAAACTTGGTTCTATAAAATGTTTATATGTATGGGGTAATAATGTTTTATTCTGTTCTAATTCAGCAGCTCTTTTTCTAATACTATGTGTGGTGTTAATGTGTGTTCCATGAGACTCTAAATTTGAAATTCTTTTATTAAATGATGTAATCATCTCATTTATTATATTATATATTGTATTAAATTTAGTATTCATAATTTGTTTATCTTTAGAGTTTAATATGGTAGTATTTAACTTTACAACTTGTTCAGTTAACAGACTTTGTAACTTGTCAAATTTATCATTAAATCGTTGTTCGATATTATTAAGCTTTGATTCCATTGAATCCATTTTTGTTGTTAATGAACTTTCAATTCTTGTTGTTGTTAAATCAGTATAATTTTTAACACCATCAACATATTTTTTATTAACTGCATCAGCTTCATCAGTTGGAAAAGATAATTCTTTTATCTTGTGTCCATTTAAAATTAAATCACCCTTCATTGAATCACCTCTTTCATTAATATATTTATTTTCTGTTAAAGTTAATATTTCTTCTGTATTAAACCCTGTTTTTATTGTTCCACCACCTCTATTACATGGAATATAAGAACTCATTTATTAATAATTTAAAATGACATATAGGGCTTCACGTAGATCAAACCTGTTTCAAATGTAAATACATTGAAATCTCTTCTCCATTAAAATCAATCAATTCTCCTTCTTGATTAAGAATTTTAAAATTAATATCCATTATATATTTTCTACATAAAGGTAAATAATTTGGAGGATTCATTCTTTCAACTATTTTATATCCCATAGGAACTGTGTTTGAGGGAAAGGAATATAAAACATTTGTTTGTTTACCATTATTATAAGAACCTGTTATACAATCGCAATGAATATTTATTGTGTTTGTATTTATTATTTTTATAATATTTTCTGATGTTATATTCTCAACTACAGGTGTGATATAATGGTTTCGTGTAAATCCTAAAATTGTTCTAAAGAAACTATTATTTTGAAAATGAATTCCTATATTCTCTAAAGTCATTATACATTTTGAAGTTGGTAAATCCATTTTAATTTTAATGACTCCATTTGTTTTTTAGAAAGTATATTATTTAAATCTTTTATCTCATAAGCTCCGGGTTCGATTGTTATTATAATCTTATCTGTAGATTTTTGGCTTATATAATAAAATATGTTATTATCTTTAGTTATATTAAAAATAGTATTATAAGCACAAAACCATAATAGTCCTAATTCATAATTTAAATTTTGATCTAATTTAATTGAATCTTGAAAGTTTATAGTAAAGTCTGATTCTTTTGAATTTATAGATAAAGTTCTTGAATATTTATCTGACATTATGTTTACCATTTTTTTTAAATTATCTTCCGGAAGGTTGCGAAGCTCCATTTTCATAGTATAGATTTTAAATCATTATAAATTTCTTGGATTAAGGAAGTGAAACCTTCTCCTTTGGATTTATTCAATCTATACAAAACATATAAGCTTAAAATACCACATATTTTAGTATTATTAAGTTGAACTTGTAAAGAATTAAAAGTGTAGTCCTTCGAGAGATAGTCTTCAACTTCTTTAGTGGGTTTAATCCCAAAAGAATCAAAGTAGATAGATTTATTATATATACAAACCCAATGAGATCCTTTTTCATTTGAATTTTGATAATTTATAATGATATTCTTTGGAGTGTCTTCTTTCAGACTCGACAATTCATCATTCATTAATATTTTTATTTTTAAATTTAAATAATCTGCATAATCTTTTAAATCAAAATTTGTTTTTGTATTTATTCCAAATGTTTTTAAAAAATCTAATATTGAAGGAGTCATTTTATATTTTATAACTTCGTATACTTATTAAATTTATCTTTTGAAATTATTCCTTGTTTTAATAATTCTTTAGAAATCTTTAAAATATCAGAATCTAAATTATTATGTCCTGCTTTTTTAGCTGCTAATAGTTTTCTTAATTCAATAAAAAGATTGATTGGGTTTATCTCCTGGCCCTGACCCTCGCCCTTTCGCTCTCCCTAACCCTGGCCCTGACCTTCTGTAACAATATAACCCCGTTCATTTTTATTTAAATATTTCTTTAAATCTTGAATATGTTTTGATTTAGAACTACCACGCACTAATCTTATTAAATTTAAATATTTTTCAATTTCCAGAAGATTATCTGAAGGATATCCACAAAGTAATCTATAAAAATCATCTGTAAATTCAAAGTCTAAATATTCATTATTATAAACATTTTGTGAATGAATATGTGATTTATTTTCTGAAGTTGTATACAAAGTAAAGTTTTGTTTATTAATTGTTATTATTTGATATCCTTCAGAATTAATATGAAATGTGGGTTTAATTGAATTACTTAAACCCTCTCTAATTTTAGGATCAATTTTAAGAGGTTTTGTTTTTAAAAACATTTCTTCTTCTTTCACATCAGAGGTTCTTCTACGTTTTCTTTGATTTCTTTCTTCTTTATCCTTTTCTTCTTTATCTTTTTCCTTCCACTCTAATTCTTTTTGTTATTTTTTATCAAACTCTAACTCTTTAGGTTTTAATCCCTCTATAGCTTTAATTGTTGGCTCTTGTTGTTGTGTTATTACATCATTTAATATTCTAGATTCAGTATTTGAATTAAATCTTTTTATTATATTTATCTTGTTCAGATTGTAATTTTTTTAAAGTGCTAATCTTTCTTCATATACCATTTTAATGGTATTAAAAATGGTATCATTTTGGTAAAGGATCCGTTGGAAAGGGTTTCAAATACAATCCTTTACCATTTTTAGTTTTACAAAGACATCCATTCTTTAAAGATTTACATATTTTTTTTAAATCATCTTTATCTTTTGAAGATAAAGATTCAGATGTAGAAATTTGATTTTTTAAAAAATCATTTAAACCTCTACCTTTATAAGGATCAAGATAGAGACCAGCGCCCTTTCCCTTGGAGGAAGTCTCCTTATAAGGGTTAAGATAAAGAACCTTTCCAACGGACACTCCCCCTTTAGCTTGCCCTACCTTCTTCATTGAATTGATTTCAGTTTGTAGTTTTTCTTTTTCTAAGTCTGTCTTTGAGATTCTTTAGCTTTTTGAACTGTAGTTGCAATTCCTCCAGCTATTCCAGCAGCACCTGATAAACCAGCAATGATTGCAGGTATTAAAGCAGCTAATGGAAGAAAGCCCCCCTGGCCCTGACCCTTACCCTCTCCTTCCTTTAGTCTTTCTTTAACTTGTTCTTTTACATGTTTTCCAATAAAATATTTTTTACCAGAGATTACTACTGATTTATTTTTATTTGAATTTATTAATTCTTGCAAAGATTCCTCTGTAGGGTTTTGTGTTGTCATTTTATAATAAATAAAAATGGATACTTGGAAACCAATTTTAAATAGACATAAGAGTAAATTTAATAATAAAGTATTTCCTGATAATTTTAGATTATTAATTATTGGATCTTCTGGATGTGGAAAGAATGTTCTTCTTTTGAGGATGTTACTTGAAGATGGTTTTTTGGATTATAATAATTTAATCTTTAATTCTACAACCATTAACCAACCGGAATTACAACTTTTGAAATGTGGATTTGAAAATAAATTAACTAAAAAAGCTATAATTGATATTTTTAAAAATCAACATACATATCCCGAAGAGGTTTTTCATCCTTGTGATATGGTTGATTGGTACAAGGAAAAGATTTTAGAATCAGATGGACAAAGTCCTCTATATATTATTAAAAATGATTATATAGGGGATGGAATCCAGATCTTATTCTCTAATAAACCTGAAGATGTTTTACATTGTGATTTACTTCCTAAAGATAAAAAGAATCTAGTAATATTTGATGATGTTGTTAACATGAAAAATCAAGAGATTCAAAAGAGTTACTTTACACGAGGTAGACATAATAATTGTAATGTTATTTATATATCTCAAACATATTATGCTTTAGATAAAAACTCTATAAGAAATAATTCTAATTGTTTTATATTTTTTAAATTAGACAAGCGTGATAAGAATATGATTTATAATGATTTATTTTCAAATGTTGAACCTGATAAGAATATGTTTGATATGTTTGTTGATAATCATTGGAAAGAAAAATATAATTATATTTATTTGGATAGAGAAGAAGCTGAAATGTGGAAAAGTTTATTTTAGAGCTTGTCGATTTAGAAATCTGTTTTCTGTAGTTCATTATTATAAAATCTACCTAATATTTTTTCATTATTTAAATCGATGATACCATATGTTATTGGAGTTGTATGATGTATTTTATTTATAATAAAAATTTCATTTGTCCATTTTGCTGTGAATCCTTTTTCAAATTTATTTTTATATTTAAATATTCTTACGCGGTCACCAATTTTAAATTTTGGTTTTATAGGGGTTGTATCAACAATAACATCATTTTCAATATTTACCACTTTAACTGTTTCAGGATTCAAGGAAGCATTTAAAGGTGTTGATTTTATAGAACTATGTACATCATTATTATATTCATTTACAATCTTTTGTAACAATTCATTGTTCCATTTTTGTTTTCCAATAGCAGTAAAATATTTCCACATTTTATTTTTTAATGTTCTATTTAATCTTTCAACTACGACTGCTTTTCCTTCGTTTTCTGTTGAATATAATTTAATATCATTTTCATTTAAAAACTTTGTAAAAACTTTGTTATAAAATTCTGTTCCTTTATCACACCATAAAAAATTTGGAATTCTTTGATATTCTTCAAATATATTTTCAAATGCTTCTGTAATAGAATATCCTGTTTTATTTTCTCAACACCTTGCAAAGGCAAATCTTGTATATAAATCTATTACAGTTAAAATTATTTTATATTTTTCAGGGTCTGATGATTTTGGCATAAAGACTAAATCAGCAGACCATGTTTGATCTTTTTCATGTACTTGAACTTTTAAATATTTTTTATTTTTTCTAAATTCATGGTGTAATTCGTTGGCATATTTTATTTGTGATTCTGTTGGGGTTTGTAAGGGTTTATTCTCAAAGAGTTGATTCTCAAGGGATCTTTCAGCGTCTGCTTGTTCAATAATCCTTTTATTAGCAACATC
Organism: Schmidtea polychroa; assembly: GCA_959609185.1. NCBI lineage: Eukaryota > Metazoa > Platyhelminthes > Tricladida > Dugesiidae > Schmidtea > Schmidtea polychroa. The sequence goes on from CAUHTR010008028.1 coordinate 69,365, forward strand.
TTTTGCTTTTCTAGGAAGTCCTGCACCTATGAAAATCTTACCTTTCATTGCTAATTTAACTAGAGCTCTTTGAATCTTTTCCTTGCTTGATGGATTTTGAATATTATTTAAATCATGTATTAAATTAACATCTGCAATGTGTCTATCTCTAAGATCTTCTGAGTTGTAAGCAATATCATGTTTTAAAGCTGCTTGATCAATTCTATTTATTGGTTCTTCTCCTTGTTTAGGATTATTATTTTCATCTAATCTAATATCTAATCTTGTTCCTGGTCCAGTATAGTTGTGACGGAATAAATGTCTTTCACCTGGATATTTTTCAGTAGTAAAAGGTTTCAAGATTCTGGATGTTGTTTTTGAAGATTGTAGGTCGCCTCCTATATGTTTTTTAGTTTTTAGATGACTTGCTTTATGATGTTTTGTAACTTGACAATTACAAGTTTCACATCTCCAATAGGATTTATTTAGAGACATTTTAAAATGTTAAAATATTAAGAATCTCCCCTAACATTTTCAATTATTGAAATCTTTCCACCATATAATTTCATTTCTATTTTCTTTTCTTCTAATATTAATGTATATACTTTAGCTTTAAAATTAGAATCCTTTGTTATATGAAGTGTAACATCAACATTATTTATAGCTAGGCGATCATCTTGGTCTGATACATTTATACAAAATATAGAATATAAATTTTTGAAATCTTCTAAACTTAATTGCGGTTCAATTTTAAAATCATAACATGTTTCAATATAATTTAGATATGGGAATATGTTTTCATTATTTTCAATATTAAATTCCATTCTATTTATTGGATAATAAGAACTATTTAATTGAATTTGGATTGTTTTTAAATTATCATCTCCAATCTTTTGAATAAATAGATTGTTATTTTTTTGGAAAGATGAATCTGTTTCTTTGAATCCAATCAAGATATATCTTGGTCGGTATGCTAAATTTGCTACCTTTATAGAATAAGTTGAGCCTTCTGTCATACTGAATTCACTACAGATTCTATTTAAATAATTTACATTTATAGATTTGTTGGAATTTAATCTTCCAAGGAGTTTGATTTCAGAATGTGGATTTAATGTCCATTCAGGTATATGCAATTCAAGTGTTGATAATTTTAATTTAGCTTTTGTATCTGCAGCTCCATAGAACAATCTTTTATCACCTTCTAGTCTATTACAAACTAATTCTATAAAAACATTATGAAGTATGCGATTATAGTTTTGAAGGAATCCGAACAAGTGTTTTAATTCAAAATAACCTTCAAATTTTTTCAACTTATAAAGTTCAGCTCTTTTATAGTAAGCATAATTTATATCTAAACCATCTTTATCTAAATCCCCTTTATTAACATCAGGAATCCAACCTGTTAATTCACCATATTCATTTTTATAATCACAACCAGTCAAAATAAAATTTAACATTGTAGAATATACTCCTGGATGTAAAACAGTTTCAATTTCTGATGATCCTAGTTTTAATCTCATGTTGGAGAATAAATTTGGAAAGAAATTATTTTCTAGGGTTATATCTTTGTTTGCTTCAATTTCTAATTCAATTTTATAATATAATTTGGCATTACAAATATCTATTGGGTTTGATGTTTGAAGAGATTGAAAAACTATATCACCCCTACGATTTAAGTTTGCTATAGATCCTGAAGTTGGAGAGATTTTTAAAATATCGATTTTTTTTATTTCATGAGTAAATTCTTTATTATAATCAAGATTTAATTTATTTTTTTCTGAAATCTTGAGATTTATATTATTCATTTTTATAATAAAAATTTAAAAAATGATAAAAATCTGAACTCCGATAGCGCAGTGGGCTAGACTGGCACAGTGGTTCAAATGGATAGCGGTTCAAATCACTTCTGAGGTTAGTTTTTTTTTCAACATAAAATAATATTAAAAATTTGAAAATAATATTGAAAATGGTGTGGGTATCTTAGATGTATAAAGTATTTGTATATTTTATTTTATTTATTTTTATTTTATTTTATTTATTTTATTAATTAATTATTTTTTAAACATAAATATGAAAAAAAATTATTGAAACGGGTGATGGTGGCGAACCGGTAATTATCGCCACCAGTCTTTCGAACACCCCCGGATCGATTCTATAATGTGCACATTTATTTCTTGGTTGTTTTCGGACCTCTTTCGGATTCACTTTCGAATTCATTTGTACTTTCGAGCAGCACACTTAAAACGCCGTTGAAATCGACTTCGTGAGCGAGAAGCGAATAATAAGGTGTGCTGCTATTATCGGATTGATTCTGATGTATGAGTCTGGCCAGCTTGTATATTGGAAGAGATTTGATAAACGAAAGAGGTTGAATAAAAAAAAATATAAAAAATAAAAAATAAAAAAAAATAAAAAATGATCCGGATCAAAAAAACTGTTGAGAGGACAGTGGAAAAAAAAATACCACTGTCCTCTCAGAGCAGTTTTACTATTTTCATAAAATTTTTTATTTTTTAATGAGTCAAATTAACTCTAACTTTTCATAATACCATTTTCTTTTTTATTCTCTTTATGTTTTTAGTTTGAGGTTTTTGAGTTTGAGGCTTTAAAGATTAAAACAGTTAGAGTCATTAAGGGTGGTTGTTTTCAAAATATAGGGTTAAAATACTATAAAAGTATAAGTTTTGTGTTGTTTTTCTAATGGTTTAAGTGATTTGGAGGGTGGCTGTTTTGGTTAGGGATATAAACACACTACTAAGTTCTATGGGTGTGATGATTGCGGTTTTCTTTATGTTTTCCGTTCTGACAGAAATTTGATGACATGCTTTTTCTAAGTCCATCTTGCTGAAATTTTTGGGTTTGTTAAATTTGTTAATGATGTCGTTTCTTATTGGAATTGGGTATTTGTCGGCTGTTGTGATATTGTTTAGTGCTCTGTAGTCTCCACAGCCTCGCCATTCGCCGTTTGCCTTTTCTTTAAGCATGAGAGCTGATGAGCAGTTTGAGTTTGAGTGTTTGACGATTTGGTTTTCAAGTAGTTCGTCGAATATTCTCTTAGTTATTTCGAGTATATTTTTGTCTAATTGTCTGACTTTTGCATGGACTGGGTTTCCGCTGCTAATTATTATGTGTTCGGTTATGCATTTTGTGTTATTGTTAGTTATATTTGGTACATTTTGTATCAGTTTTGCGATTTCATTAGGTATATGCCAGTTTGTTTCTGTTTTAATTGTTTTTGTTTCACCGTGTTGGGCTGTTATTACTCCGATGTTACAATTGATTTGTTTCTTGGATTGTTTATTTTTGTTGTATATGTTGTTTGAATTGTTTGGTAAGACCTTTCCATTCTTGCAGTCGACTAGCAGATTGAAGTTTGAGAGATAATCTGCTCCTAAAGTGGCTTGTTTGACTTCAGCGATAGTGAATTGCCAATTGTATTGTGTGTTGTTGATGGTGATTTTAAAGTTTTGTTTCCCGAACGTTTTGATTGGCCGCTGTTTGCTGCACACAAATTCGCGGTTTCTGTTTTCGTATTTTTATGAAAGTAATTCGGTATTAATGAAATTATTGAACCTGAATCAACAAGAAAATTAAGGCCATTGCTATACAACGTGAATGTTTGACTGTCACCAATTGTCGGTGCTATCATTGGTAACTTTATATGTTTCTCGACTCTTCTTTGTCGAAGGAGCAAGGTTTGTTGCATTTATATGCTTTATTCCCAAATTTATTGTGGTAGTAACAATAGTTTTGATTTGTGCGTTTATTAGGGTTGTTCCATGTTTTATTTCTGTCAAAGCTGATGCGGCTGCCTGATCTTATATTTTGTCGTGGATAGATTTGTCTGTTTTCATAATATGGCGTTCTCCTGGATTCTCTTCTTTGTAATTCGGTAATGTCTTTTCTTAGACTTTTGTTTTCGATAATTATTTCGTCGAATTTTTTTACCAAAGTAGAGAGGAGTTTGTTCGTTTCTGTAGTTTCTGAGCTATTGTGTACCGGAATGTTTTGGTCGTTGTATTTGAAATAATTTTTGTTTTGGTATGTTCTACATATTGTAGGATATATTTCGTTGTTGATTTTGTCTGCTATTTTTGCCAGAGTTTCGAGGTCTGTACAGTTGCTGACAGCTAGAATCTGGCGTATTACAGGTGGCATTACACGCATGAATAGGTCTTTGATAAATTGTTTTGACCCGGTGTTATTTTGGGTTGTAAGTATTCGAGTTTTGTTTTTAAGTTTCGCAGGAATTCAGACGGTTTGTCGTTACCGAATTGTATATCTTTCGAGTAGTTCTCGCCTGTTTTTTTTTCTTATTTATTAGGGTATTGTATGTTTTCGAAAGTGTTGTCATCCTTTGATATTTCCTTCTATTCTATCGGCTATCTCGTTGAGGATGTTGCTTGGAAGGGCGGCAATTATGTGAGAGCAAACATGTTTTTGATGATTTGATGCCTGATAGACTTAATGTTAATTTGGCGAATTCTAGCCATTTTTGTGGTGTCCCGTTTTCGTCTGTAAAAGAAGTTTGGATGTTTGCCTTAGGGTTGAAGTACTGTGTTTACCGCGGATGAATTGTCGGGGTTGTAGTAATAATTGCTGTTTTCTTGAGTTGTGTGTGTGTTTGCTGTAGTGGCATTAGGGTTGTAATGATAGTTTATGTTGTCTGGTGTATGAGTGTTTTCGTAAATGTTGGGTATCTCTGTAGTATTTGTCGGGTTTGTTTAATTGGTTGCTAATTTATTGTTTTGTTGTTGTATTAAAAAAATTACAATAGTTTATCTGAAAGGTATGGCCTAGTGTGTTCCGCCAACTGTGTCACTAGCCTTTATAGTTCTATAATAACTATACTAAAAGGTTGTGATTGAAAGAACAAATGCAGACTGTTTGTGTGTTATTGTTAGTTTTATCTTCTGACACCAATTATGTTGTGATATTCCCTTTGTTATGTGTGTATTATTTAAGTATTAGTTTAATGTATGACCATCTGTGCAAAAGAAATTGTAAGGGCCCATCCGTGTCACCTGTAAACATACTGTCTCGGGACAGCTAGGGTGAATGTATGTAAGTTACTGAAAATTATGTTATACAAATGAGTAGAACCGATGATAATATAAAATTACAACGAAACGATGTAACTACAACTTTTATTAAATATAAAATTAATTAATTAAGTGACCTTGATATTATTTCTTTTTCTCCGACACGAAATTTATTCTGTTTATTACTTGAGGGAAATTAGTTATCTGTTGAAGATTAGAATTGCTTTTTCTACTGAAGGTTCTGAGATATAAAATGTATTACTCGTAATGAATAATTGCTGATTGAATATCTAAAATATTACTTGAGGGAAATTAGTTATCCCTTAAGATTAGAATCGCTTTTTCTACTGAAGGTTCTCAGATATAAAATGTATTACTCGTAATGAATAATTGCTGATTGAATATCTAAAATATTACTTGAGGGAAATTAGTTATCCCTTAAGATTAGAATCGCTTTTTCTACTGAAGGTTCTCAGATATAAAATGTATTACTCGTAATGAATAATTGCTGATTGAATATCTAAAATATTACTTGAGGGAAATTAGTTAAAGATTAGAATCGCTTTTTCTACTGAAGGTTCTCAGATATAAAATGTATTACTTGTGATGAATAATTGTGGATTGAATATTTAAGATATTGGCATAACCACAGAATTGAAATTGTCAAAAATAGTATAGTTATTTAAAAATTTTTAATTTCTGTTATTGAATTTTTTCTTCTTTTATCAATTTTCTATAGCGATAATTTACTTTGGTAAACTATCGCTATATAGTTTTTAAAAAAAAATAAAAATAAATTCTTTTCAACGTACAACGTGCGAGAATTGTAATTTACATATAACCAAAATAACCAACGAATAAAATAAAATAAAATTTTATAATACAATACAGTTGTTATAGATGGCTCGGAAAATCTAATGTCTTTGTTGTGGTTGAAAATCTTGACTTCAGATAGTATGAGACCAGTAAAACTAAAACGGCACCATGAAACGTTACACCTGGAATATGTTAACAAGCCCATAGAATTTTTTCAAAGAAAATTGCGCGAGATAAATATTCAAAAAGAAACGTTCAAAAAAATAGATTCAGTCGTACCAAACGCATTATTGGCTTCGTACCATATCTCAGAACGAATTGCGAAATGTAAGAAATCACATACAATAGGAGAAACCCTAATTTTACCAGCAGCTGTTGATATGGTTCAAATAATGTTTGGCGAATCGTATGCAAAACAGTTGTAATAAAAATTCCGCTAGCTGATACTACAGTAGGGAGAAGAATCAATGATATTTCTGAAGATATCTGCGATCAATTAGTTTCTCGGCTGCATACTTCGATATTCACAATTCAAGTAGACGAGACAACTGATATAACTAAAGATAATAATAATAATAATAATAATAATAATAATAATAATAATAATAATAACTATAATAATAATTATAATATTTTAAACAATTAAATAATAATTAAAGCCTTTTACTGCAAATAATAAATTTAATACAAATGAAAAAATTTCGACTATTCGATAGTCCTTGTCAATTTCCCGGAAAATCTTTGCTTTATGTGTAAAGTTTACTATAAACAGAAATGAGTATTTCCGATTATGAAATAGTTCTTTGCAATCTCAAGAAAATATCTTGTATGTCAATAATTTATATTGTTTTGACAATTTTTTTACTGTTTTCAATATTTTTTGTTGAAATCTTTGCAATTAATGTGGAAGAGATTATTTAATTTTTTAAAATATTATATTTAATTATATTTAATTTTGTAAAATTTTTAAACTCAAACTCACAATCCAAAGTAAATTAGATCATCAAATTTTAAAAGTCTAAGCTTTTCGTACCGCAACAAGTAATAAAAATCAGTTTTTGACTGGAATTTGACTGAGTGTGCAACATAAAGATTCATTTTTCTTTCAATAAGTAATTATTGTTTTGGCGTTTTTCATCTTTTCAAAAACATTTTGTATTTATTCTTGCCATTGAAATGTCGAAAACAAAAATTATTTTTAAAAATCTTTATTGGGTAGTTAAATGGTTATTATGTGAAATTTCATCACAATTATTATTAGGTTGATAAATAAGGAATGTTGTTTACTGCGTAGCTGAATTGTAACGTATAATATTTGTTTTAATACTTCATTATTTAATGCCATATTGGATATCATTTTATACCTTGAATCCAGCTCAGTAATTTGATGACAATTTTTATGTTTATATAAGTAATTTTTATATATTTTAGGGTAATTCATCAATTATGAAAAGGAACGAAATCAGAGCAATTTATCTTTATGAATATAAACGAGGCCTGAAAGCAATATGAGCAAGGCATTTGACCTGAATGCAGCTAACGGACGCGATTTTTATATTTGCTGAAATTAGCAAACTTATTTCTAGAGGTCAAAAGGATGTCGATATTAACGGGTTTTATTTTAATTAATATACTTTATTGTGAAATGAGTTATTTTCTTTTGAAGGCAGCCAGTAAAATCCGACATTTCCTTTTTACCAACCTAATACAATTATCATTCACAAAACATTTCTGTATAAATGTAAAAAAACAGTGAAATATTTTCATAATGTTAAATGTCTATACAAAATATATCTACAATGATCCCTACCAAAATGTCAACAGCAAATTGATGAGATGAAAGAGAAATGCGAGCAGCGGCTGCAACAGGGAAATGAAAAGGTGATTTATTGATTTATTGAAATATTTGAATTTGAGATTCAATTGCAGCTTGAAATGGCGAAATGCGCCAATGAAATTCGGCAGATTGAATCAAAATTGACAATTGAAAAATATATAAATTATGGATTTTTTGAATGGCAAATCGATAAATTTTCACAACAAAAGAGAGATGAAAATATTTACAGCGAGGCATTTTATTCGGGGCCAATCGGTTACAAAATGTGCTTGAGGGTGGTGATTATGGTGTTGGGGCTGGTTTCTGTTTGATGCGTGGGGCAAATGATGAGCAATTGGATTGGCCGTTCAATCAATCCGTGACAATCGATGTGATCGATCCAGCAAATGGCAACATTTATATGAGCAGGTCAATGAAATATTCAGATTGCCCTCGTGATGCCGGATGGGGGAAACCGTCAGGTGACAGAAATGATTCAATTGGCATTTATCCTGATGTCAGCTCAATCTATAAATTAGCAGCCAAAAGTGATAAATTGCTGCTCAGGTGCAGAATTGAAAAATTATGACAAATTTAAAAAAACATTTCAATAAAGAATTTATTTTGGGTTTTGATTTGTTTTATTGTTTGCCTTTTTTTATTATATTTATTATATGAGATTATTATTGTGGTAATTATTGTCATTCTCGCCTTCCATCAGATATCATCATCACGTGGCGGAGCGCTCACAGCAAATTGCCAATTGCAATATCAACATCAATTATATAATTAAATAAAAGCAATTTAATTAAATCAAAAACATTTAATATAAATTAATTTGAATAATTATTATAATTAAATTAATAATTAATTTGAAGGAAATGAAATTAAAATTCACCCGAATATAAGCGCTGACAAATCGCCTCAACAAATCAAACGCTCCTATGACGAGAAAACCGCCGCTGATGTTATACACCAAAGCGCATTTAATTATCATAAATGAGACATTCATTTAGCTTTGTCAAATAAGCTTTGTTCTGGATTTTAGTTAATTTTAAGATTTTTTTAAAAATAATGAATAAAGAAGTAAGATATTTATTTATTTATTATAATATACATAAAATTTTTCATAGTTTTATTAAAATATCAAGAATTTAGGGAAGAATCTTTAATATGATTATTAATATGATTTTTGAAATTATTATGATCTGGTTTTCGAAGTTCCTCGTTAACTGCTTGGAATATTGCAGTAAATCATTCATTGAAGATAAATCTGTCTGGAAAATCCATCAACCGAAGAAACTTTAGTCCTTACCCCATTTTTAATTTTGCTCAACACTTTCGATGAGGTTTAAAAATGGATTATATGGCAATTTTTCTATTTGAATAGTCAATGAAGATATATTATTGTAAATGGATTAGCTCATCTTTGAAAATTGAAACCTCGATTTGTTGGTATATTGTTATAAATTCTATTGTCTACTCGTGATCTACCGAAGCTCTTGTTCGTCAATCTATTGAAGAGCATTCATCTATGTGTTTCTTGAAATGAAATAGACGATTTTGATGAAGTTTCTGACATATTCTTGTATATTTTTTTATAATTAATTAATTTTAAATGGAAAATTTTTCGCTAATTGAATGTCCGCATGATAAATCAATGTCCTATAGTGTGTATTTTTTATTATAGAACCGTGTTTGTATGTATTTATTTATTTTTCTTCCAACAGCGATTTTTTCTATCTTTCTATAGTATAAGAGCTAATTGAATGTCACCTAGCTAATTCAATGGCCCTTCTGGCTATGACACACACACACACACACATTTATTATAGGTAAGTTAATATTTATATTATTAAATATGCAAATCAATGGCCATTTGATGATAATCAAATGCCGGTTGGTGTATGAGTTTTGGAGAAATTATTGCTGTACTGAATGGCAGTAAAATGCACCTAAATGCAATAGTAACACTGCGTTATATCAAATTGATAAATACCTTAACACTTCGCCAGCTATTTGTGAGGCATTTAAACGAAAATCCGCAACAACAATACTAATCAAATGTTCAAAATATTCTTTAACATCTGCTTTGATAAGTTTACCAAAATTGGAGCTGACGATTCGATGAGGGCAATCAATGCTTTCTAAACTCTATAACATTCTGTTACGAATTCTTTTAATAATTAAACGAATTACTTTATTTAATCTTTCATAAAATTTGGATCTCTTAAAGGTCTCGAGTCAGATTTACTAATAATATTATTGTTAATATAATAATAATAATTGCATTTGTACTGAGATCCTTTTTAAGAGCTAGTGACCTCATTTAATATTAAATAATGTAACATTTCATAAATTTATTCACTTTTTCATTCGCTAAATTTTCAAATAAAATATTATTAAAACAAAAATGATTTCATGTAAATTAATATTTAAATTCACAAATTTGATAAATTTTATGAATGAATTTTACTTATTTACAAACAACGAAATTTATCTTGAAATCTTGAAATTATAAAAAATATAAGATAATAAGGAAACCAGATGGATCTTAATTCGAAAGGATGCAAGAAATATTTTTGGAACTTGAAATTCAATAGGTACATCAGAAGTTGAAGGTTATTAAAATCAAACTTATTAGTTTTGGAATCAGTGGCTTAACCAAGGACGGGGGTTAGGGGGTTAAACCTCCCATTGCATTAAACATGTACAATTATTTGTCGACGTCAAGTGCCTAAAAGATCATCCACCTACATTAGAAATAAAAAGACACTTTTTTACTAATTTTATTGTAAATAGAATACTGTGACATATGTCTCTACTCTATAGTCTACACTCTCAGTACATTGTGATTATTTATTTTGTTAAATTTTATTTTGGCTATTTTTTTCTGATGTTCACAAAGTTATCTCTATACTTAATGGAGTCAGCGATTAACGTCATTATTAATACAGACACCTTTATCATGAAGAGCTTCGCGCCTTCGAAACCCTCATACGTCCACGATTGAAATATTTTACCATAATATTAATAAATAGTTTTCAACTCCAAACCCCATTTCCTTTCATAAATTCCTGGCCACGTTGGAATATTAATTGAGTTTCATTTGGCAAATAACTCAGAATCTGGCGAGAGTGTAATTTTAATGTCCTAGAGTCGCTGATAGATTTCTCATTAGCTCATACTTAAACGCTTATATGAATATTTTACATTTTACCATCAATATACCTATGCCAACCACCTTGTTTGGAATGTACGCAGTCGTTGAAAATCATTAAGCAAGTGAGCTCAATTTCCTACGATGGGTTACGAGTTGTGAGAACAATCTATGTTTATCTTTGCGAATGTGGGCCTTTTCCTGCCGTTACTCACACTTTACCGTATATCCTTCATAACTCCGCATAACTATTGATTTTACCGCTAAATGCCCATCACAGGCGACACTGGTGCTGAAATTTAGTTGGTGGCCCTTTTATTGTCAGATGCCTGTTGTTGTTGTTATTTTCATAATTAAAAATTGAAATATTAAATTTTAAAAACAATAAATAAATATCAAGAATTGCCAGGAAAGAATAAAACAATAACGATCGCAGCATTACAATTATTATGAACTTTATGAATTTTATGAACATTGGGAAGATTTTATGATCTCAATTTATTTTATTTATTTGTGAAATTTAATAAACGCTATAATGATAAGTTATTTGTTGTGGTAAATAATTATTTATGGTAAATAATTATTCATTTTAATAGTTAATTACAAACATAAAATTTGCACTCGCCACAAGCAATTTGAACAAACATACACTCCAGCAGTACACAAGTATCATAGAAGATGTAGCGCCCTATTTCATATTTCCCTATCATCATTATGTTCACTTGACCAATCCATTTGCCGTTACTTGATACCTCAAATTTCTGAATTTGGATTTGTACTTAAATAAATGAAGATTTGAAGTTGAAAAGGCAACATTAAACTATCAAAGGTTTCCTATCAGCTGCTTATTTCCATTTATGACGAATTTAGCTTTACAATTTATTTAGATTCAAAATGAAATGCTTTAAATTGCATTTGGATTAAAAAACAACTTTATTTCAAATTAGGCAAGCGACAGAATCAAATGAATAAATAAGTAAAAGGAAATATTCATTAAGCATCAAATTCTCAATGTTTCCAATCGGGTAGGCTTGTTCGAGCAGATTCCAGCTTCCGGATCCTTTTTCACTTGTACTTTATGCCATGAGGCTTTGCTGACTTCTTGTTTTCTATAGAGGAAGTCAATGTTGTTGATTGGGTAGCCTCGTGATGTCAGAGGAAATAGCGGGAAACAGTTCCATTTCTGAATAGGTGGAACGCCAATATTCACATGAATGCCTGCTCTCATCACGGATAGCCATTGGGCTTGCTTTTGGATGGTAATCTCTAGATCTTGCATCACTCATTGGTTCTCCTCTCACAGTTGTGAATTGATTCGTTCTTCCAGTGTAACGTTTTGGCGTTATCTTGACGGAACAATAACAACGGGATACATCAACATGCACAAGAATGGCAGAGATTACAAGCCGAGGAAGAGAGAATAAAACCAGAAGGCAACCAACAACATTTAATTGATTGAAAAATAAATAATAAAATTCCACTACTGGTCAATGTAGGCAAGGTGATTGCTCGCCATATATTATCAGGAAATGGCCATACTTTGCATTCCGATGGACATGAAGGACATTTTGTATCAGACTATTGCTGGAGGTAATGTTTTATATGGATGACACGTGTCAGCTGCCTGAGAGCCGCAGGAATATCCTAGAAGGTGACGAAATTACTTTGATGGCCACTATTGATTATTCTGATGTACTTAGCATATAAAGAAAATTATTTACTCCTTCACTCACCAATGAGAATGAATAATAATTTAACATTATGCCATTGTCGTATCTAATGCTTTACTGATCCATCTCAGCCATGTAGAGGAGCCATTGAAAGCTTGGTCACACCGCGTGCCAATACTCATGCTCATTGCGGAAAATCCAGTCAAATCGCCTTCATTGCCCGCATAAACATTACACAAATGCACTCAGTCTGGGACACATTTCTCGCTATCCGTTCTGAGTAAGCATCCCTTTTGTACAGCTCCTTTCTGCATGCCATCCGATATGTCAGTGTAGGATCTTGTCTCTGTACAAGTTTCCACACCTTCAAATTGAGGATCTAGAAAGGATAAAATCAAATTCCCTCAACTCGTCATTAATTCATATTCATACACAAGGTAACACCACATGGGTAATACTTAGCTAAATATTCTATGCGAATGATTCTTCCTTTCCTAATATTGACGTTTGTAGGATACCGAATAAGTGATATGCAATTATATTTGTATCATTGTTGATATAACCTGTGGCCTCCCATTCCCTCCATTTATCATGTCAGTTACTGTCAAATACTTTATTCTGCAATGACATAAAATCCTTCATTTCAATAAACAAATATTGAAGACTAAATAAAACTAAGCGTTTCCAAAGCATTTATCACACGGGGCATGGATATAGATGAATGCTACTGACGCCCTGTGATCTATTCCATCAACTTTTACACATTCGCTATTGTAGGAAGAACTCTTGATAGAAACCCCTAATAAGTCACGTCACAATGTATCAATGCGTTCGATGACACAACAAATAACAATGAAAGATGACCACGGCTACTGCGGAATGACATCAGAATGGTCCAGACAATTGATCAATGGTGTCTGTAATGTATTGTAATTCTTTATTTTTTTGGTTTTGTTAATCGTATGTTATGAATGTAAATAACAATTCTTCACGTTGTACGTGGAGAAGGTTTTTATTTTATGTTTAAAAAAAAACAAACTATATAGTGATAATTTACCATAGTAAATTATCACTATAGAAAAAAAATTACAAATTAAAAATCGATAGATCAAGATTAAAATTTTATGATTATGATTTCTCATGTATATGCCAAATTAACTATATATTGAAAATCTTCCCCCAATCTCGACCATTCCAATCAACCTAATCTAGGAATTAATCTCGGAAACAAAGCGTTAATTTCTGAAGTAGTATTATATTTTGTTTTATTTAATAAAAGTTTATAAAAGTTATATCATTGTTGAATATTAATTTTATTTTTTTTAACATACAATTGTCACGTTACAAAACACAGCCTGCACCCCGATTGTCCCGCCAGCAAGTTTTAACGGAGACTCTTTCGGGCTCATCTATTTTCTTATTACATTACATAACTAACAAATAACATACTACTTAACAATTGGTGTCAGAAGATAAAAAAACAATAACATAACACGCATTCGGCATTTGTTATTTCAATCACGAAACCTTTCAGTATAGTTATTATAGAACTATAAAGGCTAGTGACACTGTTAGCCGAACACAGTAGGCCATATCCTTCTGCTAAACTATTATATTTTTTTCAACACAACAACAAAACAAATAAATGGCTTCAAACCAGCAAAACCCGACAAACACTACACAGATACCTAACAACTATGAAAATGCTCACTCACCGGAAAACATTAACCACCAGTACAACCCAAACACCAACAACGCAAACACACACCCAACACATGAAAGCAGTAGTTATTATTACAACCCCGAAGATTCATCCGCGGTAAACTCAATACTAAACCCCAAGGCAAACATCCCAAATTTCTTCACAGACGAAAACGGGACACCACAAAAATGGCTAGAATTTACCAAATTAACATTAAACCTATCAGGCATTAAATCATCAAGAACAGTCTGTTCTCACATAATTGCTGCCCTTCCCAGCAACATCCTGAACGAGATAGCCGATAGAATAGAGGAAATATCAAAGGACGACAACCCTTTCGAAAACTTATACAACACTTTAATAAATCGGAACAAAATAAACAGACGAGAACTACTCGAATCCTATTTGAAAGATATCCAATTGGGTAATGACAAACCGTCTGAATTTCTGCGAAATCTAAAGACAAAACTCGAATACTTGCAACCAAAAATAACAAGCACCGGGTCAAAAGAGTTCATCAAAGACCTTTTCATGCGCGCAATGCCACCTGAAATACGACGGATTCTAGCTGCCAGCAACTGTACAGACCTCGATACTCTGACAAACATAGCAGACAAAATCAACGACGAAATATACCCGACAATATGTAGAACTTACCAAAACAAAAATCTTTTTAAGAGCAACGAAAACAAACCTGTACACAATAGCTCAGAAACTACAGAAACGAACAAACTCCTCTCAACTCTGGTAACAAAATTCGACGAAATAATTATTGAAAACAAAAATCTAAGAAAAGACATAACCGAATTACAAAGAAGAGAATCCAGGAGAACGCAATATTACGAAAACAGACAAAATTATCCCAGACAAAATACACGATCTGGCAGCCGCAACAGCTTCGACAGAAACAAAACATGGAACAACCCTAATAAATGCACAAACCAAAACTATTGTTACTACCACAATAAATTTTTGGAATAAAGCATACAAATGCAACAAACCCTGCACCTTCGACAAAGAAGAGTCGGGAAACATATAAAGTCACCAATGATAGCACCGACATTTGGTGACAGCCAAACTTTCACGGTGCATAGCAATGGCCTTAATTTTCTTGTTGATTCAGGTTCAATAATTTCATTATTACCGAACTACCCATACAAAAACACAAAAACCGAAACCGCAAATTTGTGCGCAGCAAACGGCAGCCCAATTAAAACGTTCGGAAAGCAAAACATTACCATCACCATCAACAACACACAATACAATTGGCAATTCACTATCGCTGAAGTCAAACAAGCTATTTTAGGAGCAGACTTCCTTTCATACTTCAATCTACTAGTCGACTGTAAGAATGGAAAAGTCATACCAAACAATTCAAATAACATACACCACAAAAATAAACAGTCTAAAAAACAAATTAATTGTGACATCGGAGTAATAACAGCCCAAAACGGTGAAGAAAAAACAAATAAAACAGAAACAAACTGGCACATACCTAACGAAATCGCAAAACTGATACAAAATGTAGCAAATATAACTAATAAATTAGAGACAAACAATAACACAAAATGCATAACCGAACACATAATAATTAGCAACGGAAACCCAGTCCATGCAAAAGTCAGACAGTTAGACAAAAATAAACTCGAAATAACTAAGAAAATATTCGACGAACTACTAGAAAACCAAATCGTCAAACACTCAAACTCAAACTGGTAATCAGCCCTCATGCTTAAAGAAAAGGCAAACGGAGAATGGCGAGCCTGTGGAGACTACAGAGCATTAAACAATATCACAACAGCCGACAAATACCCAATTCCAATAATAAACGATATCATCAACAGATTTAACAAACCAAAAATTTTCAGCAAAATAGACTTAGAAAAAGCCTATCATCAAATTCCTGTCAGAACTGAAGACATAAAGAAAACAGCAATCATCACACCCATAGGACTTTTCGAGTATAAGAAAATGCCTTTTGGATTAAAAAATGCTGCAGCCACTTTCCAACGCTTCATGGACCAAATATTACGAAATCAACAGAACACAGTCGCATACCTAGACGACATCCTGATAGCATCAGCAAACAAAACAGAACATATACAAAATATTAAAAATGTGTTCGAAATATTAAGCAAACATGAGCTAAAAATTAACATAAAAAAATGCGAATTTTTGAAAACAGAAATAAAATTTCTGGGACACATGTTAAACGAAAATGGAACAAAGCCTTTAGACGACAAAATCAAAGCAATAAAAAATATCCCTCTACCCAAAACTACAAAAGAGCTAAGACGTTTCCTGGGCATGATCAATTTCTATCACAAATACATACCAAGATGTAAGTGAAATGCTAGCCCCTCTCAACGAACTGAACAAAACAAAGAGAAATATCAAAATAAATTGGAACGAAAAACTAATAACAGCGTTCGAACAGGCAAAAGAAAATCTGAAAAATGCAAGCATCCTAAACTATCCCAACCAAGAATTACCATACATAGTCAACACAGATTGTTCGGGAGTAGCAATGGGCGGAACGATATTCCAAGAAGAAAATAACGAAAAAAGACCAATAGCTTTCTTCTCAAAGAAACTCAAAACTCACCAAATGAGATACTCCACTTTTGACAGGGAGTTATTAGGATTAATATTAAAAATTAAAAAACAAATGTTTGATTTTTTGCTGAATCTGCTGTGACAGAATTCTGTACCATATTTATATACATGTATCAATACATACACCCTCCAGCACATCCACAATCGCATGCACCAGCACATCCATCAGCACAGTGAACTACAATTTGATAGAATCAATTAAAATTAAGTGTCAATTAGGCATTGCATTGATCACAGATTTCATAAAATTATACAAAAATTCGTTACAATTTAATTTTTTATTGTGTTAAATCTAATCCAATTTATCAGCATTACTTTGTGCATTTGACATTTTATCATTGCACCTTTGTCACAATAAAATGTAAAATTGTCAATATGGGGCTCACAGGAACCTTGTACACATTAGAAAATGTCAGACAAATATTTGTAACCATAACGAGATCATTAGATCAATAAATTAGCATTTTATGAAAAATATTTATTTTAATATTTTGATATATTTTTAATTTGTATTTGCCGTTAAAAATGTTAAAATTTTACATTTCGTTATAAAATTATAATTTAAATAATTTTGTAATATTTAAAATAAATGAGAAAAAAATTAACATTAATAAAGTTATGGAAAGTTGTTTGTTTTAATATTATTGGTTTCAGCGTGTTTTTGAAAAATATATTTTATTGAATTATTATTGATTTATTTTATGAATTTAGAAGTTGAAGACATCATAACTGGCGACCACGCCAAGGAAATCAATGCGATAGGTAAAAAGAAAGTGACTAAGAATATGTTAGATTCCTTGTCAAAACAAGCACGTGAGATGCTAAATTTTAATGTAAGGAAGTTTGACGGAAAAGTTGGATCTGAAGCCGAACTTTGGCTAAAGGATATTGTTGGGTTTTTAATGCAAGTCGGTGCTACGATCTGACTCCTTTGTGTTCTTTTCCAAATAAATAAATAAACAAATAACCCAACACAAAATCTTTATTGACACTGATGCAGTTACACTTTTACACTTGTATTAGTTTACTCACACTTGATACAATCAGGTTTGTCTGCACTTTTCAATTGCCAACAAATCTCACGCAGGGGTAGATCTTCCAACGGGAGATATCCCTTTCTGGTACGTTCGATTTTTTTTTAAATGGTTTACTTTCGACTAACTTTAATATTTTCTTTTTCACTCTCGTCAACTTCTGTTTTCTTTTCTTCGACCAACTGGCCATTATGTTTCTTTGCTGGTTCCTTTTATACCTGACCCGTCAATTGATTTTAATTCATCAAGCCCTTCGTATCAAATTTCCCGGGCGTCCTCATATCTCTTTCTCTCATTGTCCTAATTTAATTTTCGTCGAACGATCTAATTTCCCCTTTGATCTACCATTTAGGCTCTCCCATGACGCTAGGGCTTTCCATTATCTCGGGCTTCCCATTATCTCGGGTTTTTCATTATCTCGGGTTTCCCATTAGCTCGGGTTCTCCATTAGCTCGGGTTTCCCATTAGCTCGGGCTTCCCATTAGTTAATTAATTTTTAATTAATTTTTGTTTTTTGTAATTTATTCTTTCTAGGGATCCCCCATTGATTTTATTTTATTATATTTGAACTCGTCTCATAATTTGGCATCCGCCCATACCAGTTTCCCCCGAAATTATTCAATTTTGTTTTTTTGATTATTTTAATTAATATCTTTGTATTTTACATTTATTATTATGAATTTGGTGTTTTCATTGATTTTCACCTCAATTTTGTATCTCTTTTATTGAACCCCAACATATCTCCCCCTTTTAATTTAGATTCGTCCTCGAATCTGTACATTTCTTATAGTTTAAATAATAACAATAATAGCAATAATACTAATAACAATAACAATAATAATAATGTTCTTATAGTTGAGAAGCGTTGTTGATAAGATCTTTGAATCAAAGAAATTAATTTAAAATTTTTAAATGCTCAAATATAATTTTTGTTTTAAATTTTACAATAAAAGGTGAAATAATCAAATTTTTAATTTATCAATTATTTAAATATTATATTTAAATATAGATATCTTCGTAACCGTTCACCAATTTGAAATTATTTGCGTTTAATATTTAATTACCAACGGTTTTCACTTTTCTGTAAATAAAACATTAAAATAAAAATAGATTTTTGTTTTAATTAGTTCAGTTATCACAACTAACAGAAATTCGAATGAAAACTTTTAAAAAACCCACGAAAATAATATTTTTTGAAAGCAGTCAGGCATTTTTTCTTTTTGTTTGAATGGATTGGAAAAAATATTAAACTCGGATTACTAATGAGATTTGTTTTGAAAACAATTTGCTGTTAAATCTTGTTTTAATTAAATAAAACTTTTAATTTGACTTAACAAAACTGAGAACCAATGAAACGTTAATGCAAATTAAAATAACAATGAAATTTTATTTCAGCTATTGATTTCGTTGGGAAAATTTTATTAGTTTTTTAATTAATTTTTCATTTATTTTCTTTGATCTTGCCACAGGATTTGTTTTGGAAATTTTAAAATGGTTGGGAATTGAATTTGATCGTTAACAATTAAGGCTAACTTCAACTCCCAGTGACAGAATTCCAGTGGACCAATATCGAATTACCCATTAATTCAGTTAAATTTCCCGCAGCAGAAAAATTTCAAAAAAAATTTCCATAATTCATTTTATCGGATAAATTTGATATTCTATGGAAACATAATGATTCTTGTTTCAATTAATTTAATTGGCTTATTGTATCACCATATTGAGTGATCTGATTAGTATTTATCATTTATATTTCTTTGCCGAGTCATTGTTAAATTCATAAATCATTTGCTTATGATCAACACTCATTATAATCATAAAATTTATATGCAATATTTAGATCAATCATTAAGCATACTTTTTTGTGAATTTGAAGCATTGCTTAAATTTTCAAGAAATGTATTTCAACAGAAATAATTAGAAAGACACTGGACTCGACACAAATCGCCAACAGATATGACCACGAACCGTTCGCTTGCTCACTTAGGCTCGTTATAAAACTATATAATGAGCTTTGATATTGTTGCAGATAAAATGCCAAACTATTTTCTGAGAGTTTCTTAATGGTTGATTTTATTCGAAATAATAAAAAGGATTGTTTGACAAATTTAGAAAATTATGCTGATATAGTAAATTTGTATATTTTGTTTTCAATTTTCAGTTGTCTGCTAGGTAATTTGAAAGACACGTCGATTCTTGCCTCATATTGCTCGAGTTTGTTTAGTGTCGACATTTATTGAAGATGGATATCGATTAATTACCCAGTGGAGATTAGACTTTATTTCCAGTTTATGGAAAATGAATTCTTTGATTATTGGATTTTTCCTACTAATAAATATTATTTGTCAATTAATGGGAAGTGCATTAATTATTTGTAAATATCAAGTTAATTCAGGCTGCGCGATCTTAATGTTTGACGTGATATTGCAGGTAAGATTATACATAATTATCTATAATAATTTAAATAAAATGAAATGGAAAATAAATTTATTTTATCACTTGCTTTCAAACAATTATCATTTGTAACAAAATTCTATAATTATCATTGTAACAAAATTATATAATGTAGAATTATTTAACACAGATTTTTGAATAAATATTTAAATTATAGATATAGCTGTGCAATGTTTTTCTAGGGCAATATCTTACGTACCTTGTAAAAATTGAAATAATTATCTCTTATATGTTAAGTGATTAAATTCCTTTTTGTCTAATGAATTATTAATAATAAATTGTTATGATTTGTCGCAACCTGTTTATGTGGCTCTTTACAACCACTCATTTCCAATTGTTGTCCAGGGTAGCCAAACCCCGACAATTGGAAATGTGTTTGTTGTTATACATAATAATAGTTTTATTTATTTATTTAATCATTTATTTACTCTCAATTATTTACTTATTTATTCTTATTTTGGGGTCTAACTGATGCGCTGCCAATAAATACATGAGACAAAATCGAGTTCACAATTATTTATTTTATAAATACAATATATATAAAAATTAATGAGTTCACAATTATTTATTTTATAAATACAATATATAAAAATTAATCCATCTTTATTTCTAATCGTTTCGTTTCATGCCGATATCGTATTATTGTTTCTTCGCGTTCATATACTACACCATTGACAGTGACAGTGTCTCCGACATCAATGTTCGAAGTTGTTTTTCTCTTTTGGATTTTCTACATTCTGGCATTGGACCATATTCAAGTGTTGGATGTATCCTTATCATCGGAATGCTTACCATTAATGCGACACATTCTTCCGCAATTTCTAAGAATGATTCATTGGCCCACTTCAATTGCATCAATGGATTTTCACTATCCATCGTCACATTCTCCTCGAATGTTAAATCAATTTCTTCAGATTCCATTACATCTTCAATTGGAATTTGCGTTAGTTTTTCTGGTATTGCAGTTGATGTTGATTCAATTTCCCGAAGCTTCTTATATTCATCCCACGAATATCGCTTTGACGGTTGATTTTTGGGCATCGGTATGTCATCAATCCATTGACTTTCCACTTTCTGGTATACCTTGCGTATACTTTTCACGTCCTCGAGAGCCGAATGAATACTCATATGAGTCTGTTCTTCACATATTTCTTTCACCACTGTTTGCAGTTTGAACCATTCTCCCCTTCTGGTTACTCCCATGTTCTGAAGTATTGGTGCTGCTGCTAGATCTCGAATGCCGTACAATTCTTCACTCCATATCCCCAAGTATTGTAATTCTGCATGCAAATCATGGCCGATCAATATTTTGCCTACTGTCAAGCGTTGAATCTCTTTCATTGCCACATATTGATCACATTGGTTCCTGCTGGCCACTTCTGTAATTCCATGGATCCTTGAATTAAAATGTCGGATTTTTCCTCTTGGAGTGAGGTATACATCTTTTACTACTTTCCCATAAT
The DNA here is from genome assembly GCA_959609185.1 of Schmidtea polychroa. Taxonomy (NCBI): domain Eukaryota; kingdom Metazoa; phylum Platyhelminthes; order Tricladida; family Dugesiidae; genus Schmidtea; species Schmidtea polychroa. The sequence continues at coordinate 91,117 of CAUHTR010008028.1, forward strand.
AATTCATAATTGCTATTGCTAAAGGGACCATTTTCCCTTGCTCTGATGTGCCATATTCAGCATCAATGAATAATATTCTACTGCGGATTTCTTCTAGATCCATTTCTTTTCTGAGGAACGACATTTTCTTTTTCAACATTTCCTTTGAAATTTTCAATAACATTGGGTCTTCTTCTTCCATTAAATTTATCTGTGGTACCTCATCCGCTTCATTCTCAGTTCTGATTTCCACCACCAACGTTGTCTCCTCATTCGCTGCTCGTAGTGTTCTCCACATGAAGTCCTTCTGCAGCTTCCATGATGTGAATTTTCGGAGTTGCCACCATATTGTATTATCGTTCTTCAGCACTTCCACTGTGCCTCTGATCACGTGCATGTGATATTCTTCCTTCTGAGACAACTCAATTTCATCTGTCAATTTCAATTCTGAATTTCTCCTTATTGTAAACATTCGTATCTTCATTCTTCTGTCATCTATCCGCAAATAATTTGGAATTTGTAAATTTTCACTGATTTGGTATAACTGTTGGCTGGCATGATTTTTCTGCATCTTGAAGTAACTGTCGTAGGTGGATCTTGCCCATTGTACTTGTTCCATTTTTTTTTCTACAATAGTTATATAATTAAAATTTGAAGTTAATTTAATTTTAATACTAGGGTTGAGATGGGGTACCCAAAGGATGCCGTCCCACCGACTAGTTATATAAATAAATAATAATAATTACCGTTTAGTTAATTTGTTGATTTTTTTTTTTCCTCAAAATTAATGGAGTTTAATGGATTTTACCCTCTTTTAATACCCTTATGAAAATTCCCATAACCCCGTTTTTCTCTCCCCCTTAACACAGCGCTAACCAATCAAATTGATTCTTTCCGTTGGCATTGAAAAGTGCAGATTCACAAGTAAAATAAAATGAAATATTGATCATATCCATAATGAAATAAAATATTAATAATATCCATAAAATATTTGTACTATATTACTACTACTACTTTATCAATTTTTGCATGCAAAGTATTTATGTCTTACTACACAAATGTTTCTTCATAAACGACCCAAGGTCTCGCAATCTCGGATCGATTCGTAGAAGGTTTGGGTATTGTTCGAAATTCAATTAGCACAATGATAATGAGAATAATGAGAGAGATTGTTATAATGAGAGTAGTTATTAATAATGTGACACACACAATTTCACTGTCAGTTTTTAATGACGATATGGTTTTGTTATTAGTCATTGACTCATTGATGCTAGAAAAGATGATTACGTTGGCAGAGCTAAGGGTTCGGTTGGACTGATTTGATTTGTTTCGATTTCCATACTGCGAGTTAATAGATGGAATTTGCACAATTTTATTTTCCACTAATGTTAATTGCCATAAATTTGAAAATAGAGAACGTCTATAGTATTTTATTTTAATGAACACAAATTTTGACGTCGATATTGGTGAACGTTGACGAAAAGTTAATATTTGAGATTTATTTTTTTCATTTAATATCGATTGAATTTGTCCATAATAATATAAAATAGCTTTTTGATTGGGCTCCGCTTGTCGGGTAACATTCACTAATTGATTGAAAATATGAAAAGTAACCCGATTTGTTTCATTAACTAATCGTATCATATGTTGACTAGAGTGTATTCTGATCCATTGACTATCAATTTCAGTTCCGTTTTCATATAAAGATTTTTCATAATAGTGAATCAGAATATTATAGTTATGATGTAATTTTAAATTTACATACTTTATAAAGGGTTTTCTGCTATTCAATGTATCTATCGCATAATTTTGAAAAACTGCTTTTACTTGTTGGGATTCCTGGGGTTCCCAAAATATGTCAATTCCATTTACCAGTGGTTAAATTGATACTCGATTATGTAATCTCTTTGTCCAAATATTAATACGTATAAGATTCTGTATTTTTGTATTATTACTTTTCGAATCCAATTGCGTAATTAACCAAGGGTATTCATAATTCATTGTTAATTGTCTAGCCACATAAATATTTTTGGTGCTGTTCAATTTTATTGGGGGTTCAAAATAGTTTATTAGATTATTTATCTCTATTTCTTCTGCTCCTCCAGCATAATAAACCCAAACTATTTGAGTACATGTTGAATAAATATGAATTTTGTCTAATAATACAACTGTATTAGTTGCATATAACGGGAATACTCTCACTGCATTTACTGACATTATATTGATAATCATTACTGTTGTAATCAATAAAACTTTATTGATGTAACTCAATGGAGCAGGGTTTTTTGTAAACTTTTGTTTAATTACTGGGTTCCCTGCATCTTTATTTGGTTTTGATCTCAATGGATAACGTGATTCATCTTCTATTATCTTCTTGCATCTATTTACATGAAAAATGATTGTCCCAGCCTTTTTATTGTTTTGTGGACGCAATTTTAAGTTAGTCTCTGTCGTATCACACACTAGATATGGTCCTTTTATTAGTTTTCCAGTTCTCAGATCAAGAGAGATTCCATGTAGTTGCTCCATGACATCCATGCCAATAAGACATTTTACAGGACTTTTTCTCATCACTGATACCCAATGAATTATTTCTTGCTCTCCAATTATCAGTTTAACTTCTAATTTTCCAACAATATTTAGTGCATTATGTGACATTGATTTAATAATGTGATTCGTTGGTTTTATTTTGGCTTTCTCCTGATACGTCAAGAAACTTTCCGCTACTATAGTATGATTTGAGCCTGAGTCTAATAAAGCTTCCACTTTTCTCTTGTTAAACTGTATGTTTATTCGAGGTTGTTTTCCTCCTACTACTGTTGTCATTAGTGCATAGCTGCATGGTAGACCAAGCATATTCTTTCTTTCAATTTCAGCACTCGTTGGTTCAATCTTCTCTAATTCGATTGTGATATTATCTACAGGTTTCATTTCTTTTAATTGTTCATTTGGATATATTGGTGCTGTTGGTCTAAATGTCGGGGTATACCATCTACTAAGAGTATCAATCCCGCTTAATTTTGGCATTGGTTCAAGCAAGAACCTGGACTCTGGCTCTACTTTACTCTTTATTATACTTTTTCGAAAGCATTTATACTCCGAATCCCCGTTGTTGTTATCATCATTATGATCGTCGTTTTTATCTTCCGACTGACACGTCGATTCCTCACTTTTCCGTCCATTTCTTAATTGTGCCCTTACTCTTGCCATTTCTTTAAATTGATGATCTGTAATAAAGAATTTAGCCAACAATGGAATACAACCAATAACTAATTTCCATGACCATCCCGATATTGCATATATTCGATGTACTGACAACATTTGCGACACTACCACCTTTGCCGTTATCATAATCACGTAAATTCCAATTAAACCTGCACATGCTTGTCCCAAAAACATGAACTTGCCCCAAATCTTTTTCATCGTTTTATACGTAGCTCGTTTGAAATGATCAGGTGTTAGCAAATTTTCGTAATTTACTGTTCCTTCTCCATTCGGTAATACTGTGTCAATCATTTCTGAAATTATCCGTTCCTTTTTGGATGGAAACAACAAATTCCTTTGAGCTTCTTCGATATCTTCACTTGTATACAAGCCCATTTGTGCCATTTTGTTTAGTGATGTGAAATTTATCAGGTATTCTAAATTTGTTAATTCTAGTTTGTCTGGAGTCTTGACCCCACGATAATCTGGTAAGGCTATCCATGAATCTGTAGCTAATCGGTATAAAGGGGCTAATAATCGATTGCATTGCAAAAGTTTTGGTTTAGTTTGTTCATCAAGCAAGATTCTAGTTATCGGTTCCATAAATCGTACCTTTCCCCCAAAGCTTACTGGTAATTCATTCGTACATTTTTCGTATTTGGCGATTTTCACTGTGACTTCTTTGCATTTGTAACTGTATAATGCTTCTCCAAATATTCTCGCAAACACTCCATTTTCTGATATTAGCATAGGTGCTACTAAATTTGGATTCGTAATTGCCATCGCCATCCGATTTCGTAGAATCTCTTTATTCAACTTACAATCGTTCAGAATCATTTCTCTATATACATTTTCCATGATGTTTTGACTAAAATGAAACAAATAATCAATTTTATTATTAAAATAATGAGTAAGTTTAATGTCATCTCTGTGAATTTTAATTTTGCTTCTTCCACAACATTTCTAGACACGTAAACACCTTTATAATTTGTTACATATACCATTCGACCACATTTATTTGTGATTTCCTTTTTTATAAATCGCATTCCATCTGCTGGTAACGTAGACATTAAAACTGTTCCCATTTGCTTTGTCCATACTGGGGTTGATTTAATGGTATTATTTGGTCTATAATTCATATTGAAATTATCTGGTTTATCTCTAAACTGTTCTCCTACTAGCTCTTTAAAGTTCATAGTTTTTAAGTGCGCTAAATTACACTTATTTGTTTCTCCATTATAAACAAGAATCGATTCGCCTGTTTGACAATGTGTTTGTTTCATATTACAGAATGGATGAGTTTGTAATTTTCCCGTATCATCATCGAAAGCTCCTTCGAACTCTCTCAACTCCGTGAGATACTCTTCTAGCACCACTGTTTGCTGAATAATCTTACCGTTCATTTTATATGGTTCACCTTCACAGTCGCCATTTGCTTTCATAGCTCCCTTTACAATTATTGTTTCTCGTATTCTATGGTTCAATTTTGCCTTTAAAACGAATTTCTGGACTTATTTTTAATTCTCCTGTTTGAAATGCTGCTAGACAGTTTTCTGGAAGCACCTCGACTGGCCTAGGTATCGCATGCATTTTTATGAGTGACGTATGGCTCCATTTACCACAATAGAATACAAATGTTGTATGTTTGACAATACACTCTCTCACTTGAGTTCTTCGCAGATCAGACTCTTGATACACATAATATTTTACGTCATTTTCTATTTTTAAACTGCTCGGATACGCACCTGGGCATTCCGACATATCTACTACCGAATAAACTTTTCCCATTTCAGTTTGGGAACAATCGTACGCAACTAAAGATGATGTCTGCGTAATTATTGCACAAAACGTAATCACCATAAACATCGCCCATGGAAATATCATAGTTTTTCTTAGTTCTGGCTTAACTCTTTCATTTACTCGTCTTTGTGGTGGACCCATTTCTTGCTTCTCATTTTTCTTTTCTGTTAGAGATGAACACAGTGTTTTCCAACCACCTTTTTCCTTTACCCAATTCATTAAATATTCGTTTACTAGCCGGGCAGCGATGTCTATCAAATTTTCTAACTTGGCGAACGTATGTGTTCCAATTTCTAAAACAACATAAGTTAAAGCTATTATTATAACTTCCTTATTAATTTCATTTTTTGCCAAATTTTCAATTACTGATCTCTCGCAAAATGTATTCTCTTCGCCAAATTTCTGCATCACTTCAGGAAGCCTATTCTTCATCTCTTTAACTATTTCTTTCAGTTCCTCATCTACCTCTACTTCTATGTCGAACATTGGATATACTGCTTTAACGAGATGTTTCAACATTTTCTTAGTTTCGTCGACGTCCTGTTCTAGCCTCACTAAATATTTCTTTATTTCATATAAAGTTCTAACTTTCTTATTTTTGATTTCACCGTTATTTCGCCTTCAGGTACAAGTGGCTCTCCTTGTACGTCTGGTTCTGTGGACTGATCTTTGTTATCAGGATCTTTTTGCTCATTATCACTTACGATTTCATCGATTTCTCTATTTCCTTCAACTTGTTCACCCTGATCCTCTGTGTCAGGCTTGTTAGACTCAATATTTGCTTCTAAACTCACTCCCTTTACTACGACTATATGGTTCACTAAATATCCCACTCGTCCATCTCGGATCAAATATCCATTTTCATCCAGCTCTTGTGGTACACACCCACAATCATATAGGTATTCATCATCGTCAAGTTCTTCACCTTTGTATATTACTATAATAATTCCATCTTTTCCCAGCGTTTCAGCCGCTCTCTTCCGTAATTTTCGGACCTTTGCACACCAATGCTCATCTACATATTCCGTTTGGCCATATCCCTCATAATCCAATGCTATCAAAAATGGCTTTAACTCTACTCTTGCCTTTCTGAGCTCCTTGCCCAATCTTTGCAATAAACTTCTTAATAACTTGGCATATCTGGTTTTCACATGTAAATATGGTCGTATTGCATTCACTATTTTTAGTTTATCGTTTTCCTCCATTTCTAATTTCTCAATAATCTGTAACTTCTCATTGATTTCATCTTCATCTCCAATATATAACGCATCATTTAATTCCTCTAATATCTCACTTGAATTCCTTTTGTCTATTATTTTACTACTCATTATTTCATCACTAGTAATTACATTTTCCATTTTTAATTCATTTGTACTTCCTGGTATAAATCCACAATCCACCAAAATTCGTCATTTTCTAACAATCTCTCATTAAATCTCAACTCTATCATGCATCCTTCCTTTTTTTCTTTTAATTTATTCTTTAAATCATTTACACAATCATTTGCCTCACAACGACAACATAATACACTTTTATCAATCTCATTTACTACTTCCACAAAGATGGAATCTAACCCTGTTTTCTCTCTCAAAGCTTTTCCAAATATTTTCATTAATTCTTTAATTTCTTCTTTATACTTTGGATTCATATTATAGTAGTTAACGCACAAGCTAATTACACTTTTTATCTTTCTCATACTCAAAGATATTTGACTTAATTCTCTCAACGATTTGATCAATTTAGCCGACTCTATTTCATTATTTCCAATTAGTTTTTCGATTCTGGTCATTATCATTGTTGCTTTTTCACTTTCTAAATCATCTTTTATAACTCTCCTTTTCGACTCTTTTTCATTCAATTCCTCTTGCGACTCATACATCATGTGATTATTGTAGTCCTCTTCTGATTCAAACTTTGACATCAATCGATCCAAACGTCGACCCATTTCTCTCACTTCGCTTTCAATTCTTTCATTAAAATTATCTGGCTGAATAAAAGCTACATTATCCATCTGCGGTTTGTCACTCTGAAACCTAATCGATTTCTTTAATATGGGCCTTTGGAATTTATCCATATTTCTTGGACATGATCTAGCCATGTGTCCATAACTTCTGCATGAATGACATTGAATTTGTCCTTGTAGATTTACTTTATCTCTCTGCGATGATGGTGATGTTGATGTTGATCTTGACCTGGCAAAACAATTTCGTGACATATGCCCTTTTCTTCCGCAATTAAAGCATTGTAAGTTATCATTAGCTCTCTGCTCATTAATGTTCGCTTTAGTGAAACTTTTCGCACCATTTCCTTTTAACCAATCAGGCCACATTTGCCTTGGACTCCGTTGTACATTATTTTTGGACCAGCATTGATTGCTGTCATGTCCCATTCTTTGGCAATTATCACACTGAATCGGAATTGGGCTTCTCTGTACTCTATTTTTAAACCAGCATTGGTTAACATGGTGTCCAATCCTTTGGCAATGACTACATTGGATAGGACCTTCTTTTCCATCAATTTGAATATCTGTTGATTTGTTCGACTCAAATTTGGATCTAAATTTTGGTGATGGACTACTTGTTTGTTGAAAACGATTGTTTCTAATTGGGGTTACTGATCTTTCGCTTGCGCCTGAGATGACTGCAAACGACTCTGATTTTGACTGTGTGCTTTTTAAATTTAGCTCAATTTTCATTGCCTTTTTGATCAATTCATCAAAGTCATTAAAATCAACATAGCATAAAGCCTTTTTAATTTCTTTCTTTACTCCTGACAAGAATTGATCCTGCAATAATTCTTTTACCTGCTTTGCCATCTCGGCCTGTTCTGGTTTCACTTCGAACGCTTTCTCTGCAAGAGTTGATAAATGATAAGCAAACTCACTTACCGATTCCTCTGGCTTTTGTACGCGGTTATAGAATTTCTTTCGCATTATCCGTTTGATATCCCCTCCGATTAATTTCGTGGCTAAAGCGTCTTTCAACTTGGTCCAGTCATTTGCTACTATTCTTTTATCAATTTGTTGCCACGCTTCTCTGGCTGCTCCTTTTAGGTATAGCGGTAATCTTTGCACCATTATCGATTGGCTCCATCCATAGGCCGTCGCATACATATAGTAATCTGCCATAAATCGACAAATTCCAGCGGATCTCCACCGTACTGATCCACAGGTAGTTTTTGGCAACTCGCATAATCATTGCCTTCCCTGGCATTCCCCACAGAAACTGTGGACACCGGTGTTTCATCATTATTATTTGTATTATTAACTTGTCTTTGGTACTCATTATATTCTCTACTAGTTTTTGGCTTCTCAATTTATAAAATGATCTGGTTAACACAGGTTTTACTCGTCTAAAATTTAAAGTATTACAATTACAAAATTTACCTTTCGGTTTAATTTTGACTTTTAACAATCAATCGTTACAAATTTTCCCACTTTGCTTCAATAATAAATTCACCACTTTAATAATTCTCGAATAATGTTCACCACTTTCAAATAAACGTTTCACTTCAATATTTATTTATTTAATTATTATTATCTTTTTCCAAAAATTTTTTTTTTTCGATACTTTACTAATCTCAACAAATTTTCACCGATCTTTTTATTCTTCGGTATCACTCAAATATTATCACAATTTCAACAAATTTTCACCGACTTTTGATCACGTCGGGCTCACCAAATATGTTGGGTTTTTAATGCAAGTCGGTGCTACGATCTGACTCCTTTGTGTTCTTTTCCAAATGAATAAATAAACAAATAACCCAACACAAAATCTTTATTGACACTGATGCAGTTACACTTTTACACTTGTATTAGTTTACTCACACTTGATACAATCAGGTTTGTCTGCACTTTTCAATTGCCAACAAATCTCACGCAGGGGTAGATCTTCCAACGGGAGATATCCCTTTCTGGTACGTTCGATTTTTTTTTAAATGGTTTACTTTCGACTAACTTTAATATTTCCTTTTTCACTCTCGTCAACTTCTGTTTTCTTTTCTTCGACCAACTGGCCATTATGTTTCTTTGCTGGTTCCTTTTATACCTGACCCGTCAATTGATTTTAATTCATCAAGCCCTTCGTATCAAATTTCCCGGGCGTCCTCATATCTCTTTCTCTCATTGTCCTAATTTAATTTTCGTCGAACGATCTAATTTCCCCTTTGATCTACCATTTAGGCTCTCCCATGACGCTAGGGCTTTCCATTATCTCGGGCTTCCCATTATCTCGGGTTTTTCATTATCTCGGGTTTCCCATTAGCTCGGGTTCTCCATTAGCTCGGGTTTCCCATTAGCTCGGGCTTCCCATTAGTTAATTAATTTTTAATTAATTTTTGTTTTTTGTAATTTATTCTTTCTAGGGATCCCCCATTGATTTTATTTTATTATATTTGAACTCGTCTCATAATTTGGCATCCGCCCATACCAGTTTCCCCCGAAATTATTCAATTTTGTTTTTTTGATTATTTTAATTAATATCTTTGTATTTTACATTTATTATTATGAATTTGGTGTTTTCATTGATTTTCACCTCAATTTTGTATCTCTTTCATTGAACCCCAACAATATTATGGAATGGCTGAGAATAGAAGATCAAAGTCTAGTAGATTCATTGGATCTTTTGTTGACAGATGCGGCATCGATGTTATGGGAAGCGGCAAAAATGGCGAAGATGACCGATGAAATGGCAAAAGAGTGGTTTATAGAAACTTTTACAGTAAGGAAAACCATTACTAACAAGGTTGTGGAACTAGCTCAAATTCAACAAGAGAGAGATGAAAGATTCCAAGTCTTCGAAATACGAGTAAGAAGTTTAGTTAAAAGTGTATTTAGCTCTGGAATGTCTGATGAACAGATTGTTCGAGACATTATTTCAAACAGAGCGAAAGACGATAGAGTAAAAGAAATATTCTTATCAGGGAAAGTGACAAGTTTTGAAGATGCCAGGGATATGGCAAAAATTCAGGAGAAGATCGAGATGACGAATGACAATAAATTCAATATTGATGCCATAAGAAGAGACTCTTACGCATCAGTGATGAAAAATGGAAAATTCGAGGGTAGACGAGACCAAAGAACAATTGTGAAGACAACTGCACATCAACGCGACGAACACCGAGAGATTAATCATGAGAGGAATAGACCTGGTAATGGTCGGTTTATACCAATTGTAAATGAAGACAAGAATGGAAATGAGCGGTATAGAGGACGATATGAGACAGGAGAACCAGAGAGAAGAATACCTACAGTATCGCTTAAAGATATTGCAAGAAGGTTATTTAATGACAGCAAGGGAAGAGATTCGCCTCATCCAGTGATACTGACACCAGGTCAGTGTTTTTGTTGTGGAGAAAAAGGGCACCGGCGTTTTGAATGTCCTATGAAAGAAAAATGTCTAATCTGTGGAAAAGAAGGTCATGGATTCAGAGATTGTTTTTTGCTTAAAAATAGAAATGGATATCAGAAGAGAGTGGCATGTATTTACTAAGAAGATCACGAAAGAAATAATGGTGATTTCACATAAGATTTATACAGTAATTACGAAGAAACGATAAAAAAATCAATGGATAAACCAAAAAACAAGGACGATCCCATTGCTTTCATTTCGTCAGTGGGGTCGACACAATAATCAGTAGAAAGAAGCGAAATGAAGACATGATGCAGAAGATGTATGAGACGACAGACAGAAGAAAGTGGAGTAAGATTGTAATAAACATGACGGCGATTGACATGCTTTGGGACTCTGGAGTGTCAGTATCAGTTATGAGTAAAAAAAGTTGGACAAAGATTGGGAAACCGAGGTTGAAGCAGAGCACAATTTCTCTTTGTGAGTATTTTCGACAGGAATGGAAAGACCGTTAGGAGCAATGACGATAGAAGCTGATTGGAATGGGAAAAAAAGAATTATTAATGTTACAGTTGTCAAAGATATACGTCCAGATTTCATTAGGGGTGTAGATACAATGGAGAGATTTGGTATTCGACTGGTAGAGGTAGACAATATTGAAGCGTCACAAGTAGGGAGGACATATGTGGACTCACAACGAGAAGAGAAAGCATTATTAATGCTTGGAGACAGGAAGAATGAGCAGTTAGACATATTGCTACGGAAGTTCAAAGGTATTTTTATGGCTTAAACTTTTGATCTCGGGTTTACGAAAGTTGTTCAACATGAAATGAATATAGTAGGTGGGCCTGTAATGTTACAGCCAAGAAGACAACCAATGTATTTAGAACAAAAGTTTGACGAACTTGTCACAAACTTATTAGAAGAGAGAGTTATTAGAAAATGCAAAAGTGCATGGAACGCGCCACTAGTGATTGTGGCTAAGAAAGATGGATCAATAAGAATGTGTGTCGACTATAGAGGGTTGAATGCGATCACTGAAAAGATATCTTTTCCAATGCCAGATACACGATTTCTACTGGATTGTCTGGCAGATTCAAAATATTTCACATCCATCGATCTAGGTCAAGCATATTATCAAGTTGGAATGGCGAAGGAAATTCAAGAGGTCACGGCTTTCAGTACAAGGCAAGGACAGTTTTGTTTTAACCGACTTCCTTTTAGACTAGCAACCGCCCCTGCGACGTTTCAAAGAATGATGCACTCAATGTTGGATGGAATATTATTTAAGGGTGTTGTTGTCTACCTCGACGAAATTCTTGTCTATGGAAAAGACAAAGAGGAACACAATAACCGATTAGAGGAAGTATTCAGAAGAATTCAACTAGCGGGGTTGAGAATTAACCCAGAAAAATGTAATCTGTATAAAGAAGAATTGACATTCCTAGGGCACACTGTAAGTGCAAGTGGGATAAAAACGAACGACAAGAAGATTAAAGAGATTCAAGATGCAGAAATACCAGTATGCGCCAAACAATTAAGATCCTTTTTAGGTATGACCAATTACTATAGGAAGTTTATAAAAGACTATGCGAAAATTGCGGAACCTCTACATGCAGCTACGTCGGGCTGTGAGAAAAAGATTAATTGGTCAGAAGATTGCAACAATAGTTTTGAATTACTTAAAACAAAGTTGTGTGAAGCTCCAATTCTAGATTTCCCAAGAATGGATAGAAACTTTATTCTGGATACAGACGCTAGTTTTGGGGCCATCGGAGCAGTTTTATGTCAAGCTAAAGAAGATGGTACCGAAATGGTAATTGCATATGGGTCAAGACACTTGACCGCGCATGAAAAAGGTTACTGTGTGACTAGGAAGGAGTTACTTGTTATACACGAATATGTAATGTATTTTAAACAATATCTATACGGAAAGTCATTTGTAGTACGAACGGATCACAAGGCGTTGGTTTTCATGAGATACACAAAAAAACCGATAAGCCCGCAATTTCAAACCTGGCTAGCCAACCTTTCCGGATATGATTTCGATCTTCAATATAGGAAAGGAGAGGAACATGGAAATGCGGACGGAAGAACAAGGATTAAAGGGATGTTATGTGCACAATCCAGACTAGACATGAAGACGCAAAAGAAGAAAAAGCCAGAGTAAGACATATCAGCTCATTACAGAAGACTGAGTCGATGACAAAACTCTTAGAAAAGCAACAAGGTGATGTAGATTTCATTCACATGACAAGAGTGTCACAGGGAGAAGAGGAAAAAAATGACTTGAATAAAAAGAAATTTCCTTTCAATTTGCATAACAACATAAAATTAGAAGATGGGTTTTTATTATTAGAGAAGAATGGTAAAGATGTCATCCTGGTGCCGATAGACTACTCAAATACGTTAGTTAAAGGAATACATACTGAAATGTGTCACATTGGAGTAAAGAAATTAATTAGCTATATGAGCAACATATTTTTTTGGCCAAACATGCAAGAAACTATACAAAACTGTTTGAGAGTATGTGAGATATGCTGCAGAAGGAAAATAGTGCAGGAGAAGACGAAGGAACGATTGTTGCCGATAATAAGTTCAGAATTTTTAGAGCAGTTGGTCATTGATATAGCACACATGAAGAATGGTGGAGTGTACAAGTATATGCTAGTTATCATTGATCGTTTTAGCAAAATGGTCAGTCTGACCGCACTGGAGAGACAAGACGAGAGATCGATTTTCAAAGCCATATTGGAGAAGTGGATATACCGTTTCGGAAAACCGCGAAATTGTCTGTCAGACAGAGGGAAGAACTTCGATAGTGGTTTTATGAAAACAAATCTAGGAAGACTGGGTNAAATTAACGAAGGATTAACATTCGTTCCCTCTCTAAGGTTTTTCAATTTTTATTTAAATAAAGTTGGATTTTTAAATTGTTCGTTGGTTCATATAACTAATTTTATTTTATTAATACTTTTGTGATTTCGTTGTATTACTGTTTAGATTTTATTTTGTCTACTCATAGTCATAAAAATCATTACACAACATGCACCCTCATTGTCCCGTCACATTTTTAACGGTGATTATATCTGGCTCTCCAGATTTCCTCACACATACACACGCACTAACACGAATATAATATAGACTATATATTACAAGTCTAGAATACAATATTACCGAAATAACATATATAGAATATAATACAGTGAAACCTCCAGCTAATATAATAACTGGTATAATAATAGCTATAATAGGGATTATCATTACCATGGTCGTTGCCAACGGTAGACAACCCAAATCCACTAGGTCTTCATCATCATCTACTTGCCTACCATGGACCATTATCAGGTATATACCTGTAGTTTTATCGGTAGATATCCCATCTCTCCTCAATATTCAGACTTTGATATAACAGTTATAAATCATTGTTAATGGTTCTTTTCCAACCATTCGCACGTCCAAATTAATGTTGCCTTGTTTGTTAGGCTGACTTCGGATTGTTTTCCCATTTCTCCTCATCCTGTCTAGTATTTCTTTTATGGTTTCTCCATCTCGTGGAGAATTTTGTGATTCTAACCCTAGTCGCTGGGTTAATTTTTGAGTTTCCTCCAATCTCTCAATTTCCATCTAAGTGATCAAGAATATACTGTCTTGATATATTACCGCCACTGGCTTCGGTTCTCTCTTTGCTGTGAGCTTCGTCATTCTACCGAGGAGTATCCCGTTCTGTAGAAGTGTCTGGTTTGCTTCTAGTTTTATTCCACATAAGTACAAGTCATATCCTTGATGCTTAATTCTTGTCAATGTCTCTGTTAATTTATCTGCTCGACATCTTACATTTTATATCGAGAATATACTCTTTATCCTGGGGAGTTTTATATTCAGCTGAGCATCTTGGAGATCTCACTCATCCTCCATGATTTCTCCTAATTTCCTTAGGAATTTTTATGTGTCGTTATCATACATTGGATCATCTTCAATCTGCAATATCAGCTTCACTAATGTATCATTTTCATGAATTTTAATTTCTGTTTCTTCCAATTTTTCCAATTGTTTGGTCAACTTCCACTGGTACTCATATCTGGAATCCACCAGTTTTAAACATTTTGTTAGGGTATCTGGCCGTTTTTTTTACCTTTACTCTCCCTGGCAAGGTTATGTCGAACTCTCTTAGTATGGTGGCCATACTAGGTTCATTATCGGAACAATCCTCTAGTTCCTTTTTCTCAAGGTCCTCTCTAACGGAGTCCTATTTTCTAAGAGATTTTACTTCGTCCCTTCCAACTTCTACCATAAAGATGGTACTTTCCTGGTCGGTCAATCTAGCCAACCTATTCTTTTCTTCTTGGATTTACATTTTATAGTTGTTGCAAATAAGTTAACACCTGATCCTGTTTAACCATAAATGTCATCTTGGGCTTGTTCACATTACCATTATCGGTATTTTTATTGAAATGGCCTGTGTTACCACTCTGATTCTTAGGACATGACCTCATCATATGTCCAAATTTCTCGCATCCGTGACATTTTATTTTTCGTGATGAATTTACATCATCCCGTTTAATCGTACCAAAATTGTTTCTGTTCTGGGGACTTCTAGTCTTGCAGACTGAAGCAACATGTCCTTTTCGTTTACATTTTTCACATTGCAAATTCTGTAATCTTGAACTTTCCGCATTGTGGTTATTCTGTCCAAACTTGGTGCATTGAATACTTTTACGATTGTCCACCGTTTTCCTACTGGTAGAATCGATTTTTCTACTGAAGGTTCTCAGATATAAAATGTATTACTCGTAATGAATAATTGCTGATTGAATATTTAAAATATTGGCATAACCACAGAATTGAAATTGTCAAAAATAGAAGTTATTTAAAAAATTTTAATTTCGCTTATTGAATTTTTTCTTCTTTTATCAATTTTCTATTGCGATAATTTACCTTGGTAAACTATCGCTATATAGTTTTCAAAAAAACTAAAAATAAATTCTTTTCCACATGCAACGTGAGAGATAGTAATTTACATATAACCAAAATAACTAACGAATAAAATAAAGTAAAATAGATGGCTAAAGTAATAATAGATGGCTCGGAAAAACTAATGTGTTTGTTGTGTTTGAAAGTCTTGGCTTCAGATAGTATGAGACCAGTAAAATTAAAACGGCACCATGAAACTTTACACCCTGAATGTTATCAAGCCGATAGAATTTTTTCAAAGAAAATTGCGCGAGATAAATATTCAAAAAGAAACGTTCAAAAAAATAGATTCAGTCACACCAAACGCATTATTGGCTTCGTACCATATCTTATAACGAATTGCGAAATGTAAGAAACCACCAAAAATTATCCTAAGAGCAAACAATTTCATTACCAAAGAAGTGAATTGAATGAATTTAGTCTTTGTAATTCCCAAAAACACAAAAAAACAAGAAATGACAAAATAACTTGTCTAAAAAAATAAATTAAATGAAACTTTAAAGTGAAGTAAAATTTACCAAAAGAATCCGATATCTCATCATTCGAGTAATACCCAAATTTAGCCAGCAAAGGTCTGAATCTTGTAGAGCTCCGAGAATGAAAGTTTCAGTTGTAATAAAGTTTCAGTTTCAATAATATAAATAATAATATTCTTTCCCCATCTACTGTACTCTGCAGTGAGCATGCAGCTACTTCTCTGAAATATAACAGTGAATGCAGTGTTAAAATTAGAGTGAACTGGTGTCCCCATTGTCTCAATGGTTTTCGACATGAAAAAGCATTTAACGTACATGTTGCACTATGCAGTAAGAACCAGATAGGTACTACTTTATATACCCTACCTAAAGAGAAAAATTTAATTTTTCAAAATTATGCGAAGACCATAATCCCACCATTCGTGATATATGCCGATTTTGAGGCAATCTTGCCTGAAGACATCACCCACCACCAAAAACATATGCCAATAACAGCAGGCATGTTATTAATTAATAATTATAATAATACTAGATTTTATTATGAGTTGGTGATGATTGTGTGTTGTCTTTCTTGCGTAAGGTGGAGGAAATTGCGGTCAAAATTGTCCTGCCATATTACGAAATTAATGGGAAAAAGCCCATGCAAACCTTGTCTTTCACTGAAATTTATTAAGAAATTTATTAAAGATAGAGTTAGGGACTATTGCCACTTCTCAGGCAAGTATCTTGGTGCTGCTTGTAGGAAATGTAATGTTTCTCGGCGAATTCAGAGACCAGTTGTCTTTCATAATTTGAGGGGGTATGATCCCCATCATATTTTGAAATATGGTTTGAATAATTTTCCTTCTTGGGAATTAAATATTATTCCGACTACTACCGAGAAATTCATCTCCCTCATCGCGTATATTAACAAATTGCCTGTTCGTTTTATTGACAGCATGCAGTTTGTTAATTCATCTTTAGCAAAAGCGGTTAAGACTCTTTCCGATCTGCCTTTAACTTCTTCTGTTTTTGATGGCGCAATTGTTCGAGCCAAAGGTATCTTTCCTTATGACTTTGCTACATCGCTTGAGATTCTGGAATCGACTCTTGAACTACCTCCGATCTGGGATTCTGTGTCTAATGATGAGTATGCATTAGCCCAAGTTATTTGGACTCAGCAAAATTGCAACAACATGTTAGATTACATGTTAACTTACCTTAAATTAGATGTATTTCTCCTCGCAGACTATTTTCAACAATTCCGTGCAAAGGCCATTGCTTACAATGGTCTTGAGCCTCTTAATTTCTATGGCATTCCCGGTATGTCATGGGCTTCAGCGCTTATGACATTAACGGAACCCATTGAACTTTTGCAGGACATGGAAATGTTTAATTTCTATGAAGGAGGGATACGAGGTGGGTTAACATTTGTTAACAAACATTATGTTGCTAGTTCTGAAGACACAGAACTCTTGTACATAGATATACTGCCCGACACTATTTTTAGCATAGTAAGAAATTTCGTTACAAAATCATGAATAATGTAATAAATGAAATAATAAATGAAATAAAAAAACCTAAGAATTCAAATATTATTTAAACAAAAAATAATATATGTCTAAGTAGTGATAATTATTAAAAAGTATTACTATATTAATTACAATCATACAAAATTTATTTCATTTATTACATTATTCATGATTTTGTAACGAAATTTCTTACTGTGCTAAAAATAGTGTCGGATGGGTTTATAATATGGATGGGCCTTAAGCCAAAATCTGCCTTATGCTGACTTTGAATGGGTGTATGATGATCTTGATTCTGTCTTGAATGAATGCATGAATGAGGATATTGAAAATCTTCCATATGGGTATATTATGGAGGTTGATATTGATATCCCTCAGTGTTTGCATGATTTTTTGAATGATTTTCCGATTGCTCCGGAAAAGATGTGCCCGCCAGATTCGAAAGTTGAGAAGCTCATGCTCACGCATTGGCCGAAGAAGAACCATGTTCTTCATTGGCGACTTCTCAAGTTGTATATAGAATTGGGGCTATTATTAAAAATGTACATAGGGCAATTAAATTTAAGCATGCACCCATTTTTAAATCGTACATAGACAAAAACACTAATTTACGAGCCAATTCTACCTGTGAATTATATAGGTATTTATACAAACTATTTAACAATAGCTTGTATGGTAAATCGGTGGAGAATCTGAAAAAGCGGATGAATTTGAGGATATGCAATTCAGCTGAAAAGATGATTGTATATGCATCAAAACCTACTTTCAGAAAATCTATCAAAATTGCTGATGATCTGATTGCGGCTCATCTGGATAAAGATTATATATGTTTAGACAGACCTAGCTATATTGGTCAAACAGTGTTAGATTTGTCTAAACTGAGGATGTACCAGTTACAGTATATAGAATTGTCTAAATATCGTTTAGAGTTTAACTGTGATATAAATATCGTTGCCGATGACACTGACTCCTTTTTTTTAGAGATAAAGCACTGTAAACTTGACATTCTTTTGCCGGCAATGATTCGTGATAATCTTTTAGATACTAGCAATTATGATCCTGCTCATTCTTTGTATTCAAAGAGTTTGGATTCTGTGATAGGAAAATTTAAGGACGAAAGTAAAGGGCTTGGTTATAAGGAGTGGGTTTTCTTAAGACCCAAGTGTTATAGTTTGTTAGGAGATAAGGCAACACTTAGGGCTAAGGGAGTTCAGCTTGGTAATACTGAGATAGGGCACCAGTCTTATTTAAACTGCTACAACAACAGCGTAGTATATACGGTGCCACAAACTAGAATAGGGACGCGTAACCACCAGCTTCTTACGTTTAAAAATACCAAGATTGCATTGTCAAACAACGATGACAAACTATTATGGGTGGGGAAAAATTCAAGTCTCGCATTTGGACATTATTTAGGAATAGATGCCTTAGATGTTGATCAAGTAATTTCAGAAATTCGTCCACTATTCGGAGGTCGAAGTCCAGATTTCAATGATGCCAATGATGGCAATGATATTGATATGACGTATTATTATCGAATTGATCTGTGATTTAATATATCTTTTAATCTTTTAATGTCTTAATTTATTATCATTTTTATGAAAACTAATGATAATTTTGTAAATCTTTATAATATAATAATAATAATAATAATAATAATAATAATAATAATAATAATAATAATAATAATAATAATAATAATAATAATAATAATAATAATAATAATAATAATAATAATAATAATAATAATAATAATAAAAATAATAATAAAAAAAAATAAATAAAAAAAAATAAAATAAAATAATAAAAATAAAAATAAAAAAATAAATAATAAATAAATTAATTAAAATATTAAAAAAATAATAATAATAATAATAATAAAATAATAATAATAATAATATTAATAATATTAATAATAATTATAATAATAATATTAATAATAATACTAATAATAATAAAAAATAAAAAATGATAATAATAATAATAATAATAATAATAATAATAATAATAATAATAATAATAGTAATAGTAATAATAGTAATATTAATAAAAATAGTAATCATAATAATAAAATGAGTTTGTATTTACATAACCCTTGTTAAATTATTTTATCGTTTAAATAAATGTATGTTTTATTGATTTGTTTAATAATATCCTTGCGACTTGTTGAGTGTGACCAGTACCTTTGTGAACAATACCCATAGGGTGACAGAATATCTTGTCGGATAAACTCGGACTAAATATAATAATAATCCCTGTGTTTCAAAGACCTTTATTTTCAAATAATAATATCTCTTGTCGGGAACTCTCGAATTTCAAATTAAAAAAAAATGAACTTTACATTAAAAAATTTGACCTTAAAAAGAATTTTAAAAATTTCCAGTAGAGGGGGGGGTGGTGGGGGTGGTATGTGATCCAGCGGACCCCTGATCTAGCGGACCCCTATCCATCTACTATTATTATTATTATTATTATTATTATTATTATTATTATTATTATTATTATTATTATTATTTGTTTATTTATATGTTTCACAATATGTTACCAATTATTTCTCCAGGTACAACTAAAGATAGTTCCAGGTGTTTCAATTTTTTCACTTTTTCTAATGACTGAATTAATACTCCATTCCTAAGAATGATAATATTTTAAAAATTTGTTAAATAGTTATATATAAACATATATAAATATAAAATATAAGAATGATTGGGTTTTTCATATATTAAACAATGTTGAATTTTAATTTAATAGTGTTTTATTTGTATTTACCGTATATTTCGGCGTATAAGGCGACCGTCAGATAAGACGAGGTACAAAATTAAAGCAAATTTTTATGATTTATCATATATCGGTTGTATAAGACGACTGCTAAATAACGAAACCATGTTTGTTTAGCCTAGGCTAGAGATTGCAACACCCGGTATCTTATGAAATATTGGTTATGTAAAGATGATTTTTTGACTTTAAGGGTCGTCTTATACGCCGAAATATACGGTAATTATCTTAATTGTATATTTAAATTATTATTAAATATGTTAGTATAAAAAGGATGGGGGTTAGGTTACACAGTTGACTCCAATAAATTATAGTATTAATAAAGTAAATAATAAATACTTCGTGTGGTTGCGTGTAGTTAGCATACAAATAAAGAAAATTAAAAATACTCTTTATTACAATTTACAAAATAAATTTACAATGTTATAAAAGTAAATACAAGGAACGGATTTATTAATCCTTGCTGTTTGTCGCAGCTTGCAAGAAATAGTTGGATCCTATGTAAGAGGGTAAGGAGTTTGGTGCTCCCAAGGAATACCAAAGTACGGTTCTCTCTACTTTGTATTCGCTATTTAAAAAAATACACAGGATACTGATTTATTCTTTTCAAATAGAAACAAAATCTTTTCAAATTTACCTAAGAATAATAGGAGCATCTTCTTTCAATATAAATTCCCTCTAAATCAAATATCGGTTTCCCTCCACTGCTCTCAACATAAACTGTTTGGAAATTTATAGCACAATATAACAGCTGTGTCCTTTTTAATCGTTTCCCTCAATACTCAACAGCTACTTTAATTCTAGATTTGACGATAATCTGCCACAGATGGTTTCAATTCACAATTTCTTTTCTTTTCAACTAAACCAAAGTACTTTGTACTAATCGATTATTATCACATGTCTCCTTTATGATCACGTTTACTTCTCCCCTTGTTCTGATTCTGAACAAGTATTTATATAATTTTTTAAGTATTGATTTTATTTTAGGTAATACTAAAATTACTATTTATAGGGTCATCTAAATAAATAATTGCTAAAGATAAGCTAATTCTATTTTTAGAAATTTATCCCTATCCCTAACAAATATTTAAAATACTAATGATAGTAATTTATTCACAAGAACTTCTTTTTGATTTTCATCTCTGATTTCTTTTCCTATTTGTTCAGATTATATGAATTTATTAAAAGCAACTGAAGTCAAACGTCAATATGCTGAAAGTCAAAAGACAATTGCCATACGTCGAATCTATCATCGGGCCATGGTTGATATTGAAACAATTTGGAGAGATTGTAATGCTTTCGAAACTTCTATTAATAGCGTCATCGATAAGAGATTTATCGAAAGGAGAAATCGGGATTCTATGAATGCAAGGCGAGTTGCAGGAACATTTGAAATAGGGATTTCAAAAGATGGTCAAACTTGAGGACAGGCTCTGTTGTTTTACAAACTCGGAGTCAAGCAAGTGATGAATGATAAAAATAAAAACTTTTTCAACTTTATTCATTTTGAATTAATACAATTATTTTCATTTCTCAATACACATTTATTCTAATACTAATACTTATTTTTAAAATATTGCCCAAATTTATTTTAATTTACTTTATTTTTTAATTATTACAATAATTTCACGTGGCCGTCNAAGAACTTCTTTTTGATTTTCATCTCTGATTTCTTTTCCTATTTGTTCAGATTATATGAATTTATTAAAAGCAACTGAAGTCAAACGTCAATATGCTGAAAGTCAAAAGACAATTGCCATACGTCGAATCTATCATCGGGCCATGGTTGATATTGAAACAATTTGGGAGAGATTGTAATGCTTTCGAAACTTCTATTAATAGCGTCATCGATAAGAGATTTATCGAAAGGAGAAATCGGGATTCTATGAATGCAAGGCGAGTTGCAGGAACATTTGAAATAGGGATTTCAAAAGATGGTCAAACTTGAGGACAGGCTCTGTTGTTTTACAAACTCGGAGTCAAGCAAGTGATGAATGATAAAAATAAAAACTTTTTCAACTTTATTCATTTTGAATTAATACAATTATTTTCATTTCTCAATACACATTTATTCTAATACTAATACTTATTTTTAAAATATTGCCCAAATTTATTTTAATTTACTTTATTTTTTAATTATTACAATAATTTCACGTGGCCGTCGATTCTTCAAACTATCTGACCGAAAATTCATGTACATAAATATCTAGAGATAGTAAAATACTTTGACTTTTAGTGACAGTCGGATTTTGTAAAGAAAAAATTATATAAACCTTAAAATACTTTGACTTTTTTAAGGAGAACTGGATTCTATGTAGAAAATCATGGGACCTTAAAATTATTTATTATTATTATTATTATTATTATTATTATTATTATTATTATTATTATTATCATTATAATTATTATTATTATTATTTTATTATTATTATTATTATTATTATTATTATTATTATTATTATTATTATTATTATTATTATTATTATTATTATTATTAAAATGATGATTTCTTGGTATCAGCATTTATACGGGTTCTACGGAAAACCAGCTTGTTAAGAAATATTTATGCACCAAAGATCAGCGCTTCCATACTTACAGAAAGTACATGTCATAAGAAACGAGAAACGAAGAATAGCTAATCGATGCACGGAGAAAAACGAAAACTTTAAAGAACAATCAAATCTCAATAAAATCCTACACAGAAACGGATACCAAGGTGAGAGCAACAACGCGATGACTCACAGCTAACATCAAAACAAAACTATTCAACCAACATATTAGGACAGATAAATTATACCACAGGCATCGAGACCCATTATCACTGGTATAAACCGGTATACAAACTCGCGACCAGTTAATAGCTCTACCAGAGATAATCCGAGCAAAGAGAGAAGAGAAAGCGACTGCCTTAAGAATGTGTCACATCTGTGAAACGCGACCCAGCCGAATTCCAATCTTGCCATGCGGATATCTTAGCCATTGTGAGGAATGCATTTCCATCCTAATCCATTGCTCTATGTGTAGACACGAAATAAAGGAGCAACATACTATCTATTACGATCAGTAAAAGATCAGAAAGAGACTGCTACACTCGAAGATGATTGGTGGCGAATTAGCAATATAGAATTTGTTAAAAATAAATATAATATCTGTATACGAATAATAAAGCGTTTTATGTAATTTACTTTTCATTACTATTCAAAGTTTGTTCTTAATTTCATCAGGTGAAGAGCAATCGAATACCAATAAAAAGTGGAGATAGCCCCGGTATGAGAATTAGAAGGGTAAAACCGAGCCACCTCCCGGAGTTACGATATATTAGGCTCATTGGGAGGGGATAACCGATCACCCTGAGTAAGAAATGGAAGGCAGGGTACCATTGCGGATATTGAGAAGTTTCTGTGGTATGACTGATCACCATACCAATGCAGAAATGGACCTATGCGATCGTTTTGCGTTTCGAGCAAGGGGGCAAAGGCGGAAAACACAAAGGGAAAATGCACCAATGGGATTAGCTATTCCGTCCTATGAACCAACTAGATTTATAAAACCAGTGACCATATAACAAATCCAATATGATTCCAACCGGATCAATTCTAATTGTCGCATCTAATGCTTTTACCGATCCATCTCAGCCATGTAGAGGAGCCATTGAAAGTTTGGTCAGACCGCGTGCCAATACTCATGCTCATTGCGGAAAATCCAGTCAAGTCGCCTTCATTGCCCTCATAAACATTACACAAATGCATTCAGTCTGGGTCACATTTCTCACTATCAGTTCTGAGTAAGCTTCCGTTTTGTACAGCTCCTTTCATGCATGCCATCCGATATGTCAGTGTAGGATCTTGTCTGTGTACAAGTTTCCACACCTTCAAAGTGAGGATCTAGAAAGGATAAAATCAAATTCCCTCAACTCGTCATTAATACATATTCATACACAAGGTAACACCACAGGTAATACTTAGCTAAATATTTTATGCGAATGATTCTTCCTTTCCTAATATTGACGTTTGTAGGCTACGGAATAAGTGATATGCAATTATATTTGTGTCATTGTTGATATAACCTGTGGACCCCATTCCCTCCATTTACCATGTCAGTTAGTGTCAAATACTTTATTCTGAAATGGCATAAAATCCTTCATTCAATAAACAAATATTGAAGACTAAATAACATAAGCGTTTCGAAAGCATTTATCACACGTGGCATGGATATAGATGAATGCAACTGATGCCCTGTGATCTATTCCATCAACTTTTACTCATTCGCTATTGTAGGAAGAACTCTTGATAGAAACCCCTAATAAGTCACGTCACAATGTATCAATGCGTTTGATGACACAACAAAAAGCAATGAAAGATGAACACGGTTACTGCGGAATGGCATCTGAATGGTCCTGGCAATAGCTCAATGGTGTCCATTAATTAGATTGATTCAAAAAAATAAAAACAAATGTCTGATTTGTTGCTGAATCTGCTGTGACCGAATTCTGTGCCATTATTATGTACATCTATCAATACATACACCCTCCCGCACATCCANTGTGACCGAATTCTGTGCCATTATTATGTACATCTATCAATACATACACCCTCCCGCACATCCACTAGCACATGCACCATCACATTCACTAGCACATGCA
Source organism: Schmidtea polychroa (assembly GCA_959609185.1). NCBI lineage: Eukaryota > Metazoa > Platyhelminthes > Tricladida > Dugesiidae > Schmidtea > Schmidtea polychroa. The sequence goes on from CAUHTR010008028.1 coordinate 115,823, forward strand.
CCATCACATCCAACAGCACATCCACCATCACATCCACCAGCACATTCATTAACACATCCACCAACACATTCACTAGTACATGCAGCACATCCACCATCACATTCACTAGCACATGCACCATTACATCAAACAGCGCATTCACTAACACATGCACCATCACATCCACCATCACATTCACTAGCACATGCACAAACACATCCACCATCACATCCAACAGCACATTCACTAGCACATGCACCCTCACATTCATCAGCACATTCACTACACATGCACCCTCACATTCACCATCACATCCAACAGCACATTCACTAGCACATGCACCATCACATTCAACAGCACATTCACTAGCATATGCACCATCACATCCAAGAGTATATCTATCAGCACATTCACTAGCACATGCACCATCACATTCACTAGTACATGCACCATCACATGCACAGCACATTCACTAGCACATGCACCATCACATCCATCATCACATCCACAACCACATGCACTAGGACAGTGAACTACAATACGATTTGATAGAATCAATTAAAATTAAGTGTCAATTAGGCATTGGTCACAGAATTCATAAATTATACAAAAATTCGTTACAATTTAATTTTTATTGTGTTAAATCTAATCAATATCAGATCAATTTATTAACATTTTATGAAAAATATTTATTTTTATATTTTGATATATTTTTAATTTGTATTTGCCGTTAAAAATGTTAAAATTTTACATTTCGTAGTTTAAATAATTTTGTAATATTTAAAATAAATGAGAAAAAAATTAGCATTAATAATATTTCGAATTGCTCTAAAAGCTAAGAAAAATATTTATAAAATGTTTGTTTATCTACTTCAAAATACAAATTATAAATATTGAAATTGTCAACGTCAGAGGAAATAATTAATATAATAAGTATGATTTATGAATGTTGTAAAATGTTGAAATAATTTTATAATTTTGTTAATTTTAGATAAAATGTTTGCAAGCGTATGGGAAATGATGAGGAGAAATAAATTTGAATTTGATAATGAAATCAGCAGTGAATTGATATGCAGAATTTGCAACAGTTTAATGATAAAAGCTTGCCAAGCTCCTTGCGGTTGTCGCTTTTGTTCTGATTGCATTGAACATTATTTGGATGGAAAAGATAAATTCTGTCCAGGAGCAGCAAAACATTGTGGGAAAAAAATGATCAATTTCAATAAGGATGTTTCTGAAGATCATGCAGCCAATTTAAGGATTTCAGAAGTGATAGTGAGATGCCCAATGCAAAATTGTCAATTCAAAGATGAATTAGAGGTGATGGAGAGCCATATGAGAACATGCAACAAGCAACCAATAAAATGTCCATTCAATAAAATCGGATGCGAAATGAATGAGGTGGTAAAGGATGAAATGAAAGTCCATCTCAATGAGAACACTGAAGGCCATAGTAAATTATTGATCGATCAGATCAGTAATTTATGCAATGAGACGCAAGCAATGAGAGACGAGAATATGAAATTGCGTAATGAAATTATCAATATCAATGTAAAATTTTATTTGTAATTAATTTTATTGATATTTGTGATTGTAGGTGAAACTGGGCAATATTGAAAGGAAAGAGGCGGAGAACAGAGGAGAAATAGAAGAATTGAATGAGGAAATGGTGGTATTGAAGAATGAGAATCGCTCATTGAGAATGGAGATGGAGACAAATATTGGATCAATCAATCTAGTTTGATTATTGATTTGATTTATTATTGATTTGTTATTGATGCAAAGCAGGTCAGAGAGAAAATTGAGGAGATTGAATCAAAATGTCAACAGCAAATTGATGAGATGAAAGAGAAATGCGAGCAGCGGCTGCAACAGGGGAATGAAAAGGTGATTTATTGATTTATAGAAATGTTTGAATTTGAGATTCAGATGCAGCTTGAAATGGCGAAATGCGCCAATGAAATTCGGGAGAATGAATCAAAATGCCAACAGCAAATTGATGAGATGAAAGAGAAATGCGAGCACCGGTTGCAACAGGGGAATGAAAAGGTGATTTATTGATTTATAGAAATGTTTGAATTTGAGATTCAGATGCAGCTTGAAATGGCGAAATGCGCCAATGAAATTCGGGAGAATGAATCAAAATGCCAACAGCAAATTGATGAGATGAAAGAGAAATGCGAGCACCGGTTGCAACAGGGGAATGAAAAGGTGATTTATTGATTTATTAAAATATTTGAATTTGAGATTCAGTTGCAGCTTGAAATGGCGAAATGCGCCAATGAAATTCGGCACATTGAATCAAAATTAGCAAATGAAAAATATATAAATTATGGATTTTTTGAATGGCAAATCGATAAATTTTTACAACAAAAGAGAAATGAAAATATTTACAGCGAAGCATTTTATTCCGGGCCAATCGGTTACAAAATGTGCTTGAAGGTGCTGATTAGGGTTGATTTTGTTTGGGCTGGTTTCTGTTTGATGCGTGGGGCAAATGATGAGCAATTGGATTGGCCGTTCAATCAATCCGTGACAATCGATGTGATCGATCCAGCAAATGGCAGCATTTATAAGAGCAGGTCAAGGAAATATTCAGGTCGCCTTGATGATGCCGGATGGAGGAAACCGTCAAATGACAGAAATGTTCCAATTAACATTTATAATTATAATTATCCTGATGTCAGCTCAATCTATCAATTAGCAGCCAGAAGTGATAAATTGCTTCTCAGGTGCAGAATTGAAAAATTCTTACAAATTTAAAAAAACATTTCAATAAAGAATTTTTTTGGGTTTTGATTTGTTATACTGTTTGGCTTTTTTATTATATTTATTATATGAGATTATTATTGTGGTAATTATTGTCATTCTCGCCTTCCATCCGATATCATCATCACGTGGCGGAGCGCTAACAGCAAATTGCCAATTGCAATATCAACATCAATTATATAATTAAATAAAAGCAATTTAATTAAATCAAAAACATTTAATATAAATTAATTTGAATAATTATTATAATTAAATTAATAAATAATTTGAAAGAAATGAAATTAAAATTCACCCGAATATAAGCGCTGACAAATCGCTTCAACAAATCAAACGTTCCTATGACGAGTGGAACCGACGAGAAAACCGCCGCTGATGTTATATGAGTTTTGGATAAATTATTGCTGTACTGAATGGCAGTAAAATGCACCTAAATGCAATACTAACACTGCGTTATATCAAATTGATAAATGCCTTAACGTTTCGCCAGCTATTTTTGAGGCATTTAAAAAAAATCCTCAACAACAATACTGATAAAATGTTCGAAAATTCAAATTAGAGCTGTCGATTCGATGAGGGCAATCAATGCTTTCTAAACTCTATAACATTCTGTTACGAATTCTTTTAATAATTAAACGAATTACTTTATTTAATCTTTCATAAAATTTGGATCTCTTAAAGGTCTCGAGTCAGATTTACTAATAATATTATTGTTAATATAATAAAATTATTATAATAATAATAATTTCATTTGTACTGAGATCCTGTTTTAAGACCTGATTTAATATTAAATAATGTAACATTTCATAAATTTATTCACTTTTTCATTCGCTAAATTTTCAAATACAATATTATTAAAAGGATTTCATGTAAATTAATATTTAAATTCACAAATTTGATAAATTTTATGAATGAATTTTACTTATTAACAAACAACGAAATTTATCTTGAAATCTTGAAATTATAAAAAAAGGGGATCATTTAGGAAATTTATAAATGAGGTTTTATAGTGAAGTTGAGTCCAATACGTAATCTACATCAATACCTTGGGGTGATAAGTGACGGTTATGGAGTTTAAGGCGGGGGGGGGGTTATTTATAAAATTTATAAATTATAATCTTAAATTAAACGTAAGTTGAGCGTACATAATAAAGTAATTTACATTAGCGAATTTGGTACTTGATTGATAGGTCATATTACTTGAGGGGCATAAATGAAATTATAATTTTAAAATTCAAAATTTAAATTAGACATTTCTAAGAAAACAATTTACATTACATTTAGGATGAAATTAGTAGCGGTGGCGCTTTAAGAGGTCAAAAATAAAATTTGTAAATTAATATTTTAATTCTCAAATACAAGATGAATAAATATATAGATAATCTATATTAGCGAAATTCTTAATAAGTAGATGACTCTTAGCAATACACAAAGCAATCAAACACTTCCAACATTTACTCGAAGGACGAAACTTAAAAATATTCACAGATCACAAACCGCTAACTAACGCAATCATAATAATGAACCCCTCGACCAAGGCAAATTAGACAAATCAACTTCATTTAACAATTCAAATGCACAATAAACTACGTAGCGGGAAAATAAACATAGCAGCTGACGCTCTATCAAGAAACGAAAGTGACATAAACTCCCCTGGAATTCGAAGAGATAATCAAATTGGATCAAATTAAATCCAAACAAAACGAAACAATTAACAAACTACCCACTAAACACAGTTTAAAACTACAAAAACTCAACGGAGTATGGCACGACGTCTCCAACGAAAGTAACAAACGAATATTACTTTAGGAGGAATTCCGCGAAAACTGCATCGAAAAGATACACAAGATTAATCACTCTGGAAACAAAGTAACATTTGAACTAATACACGACAATTATATATGGCCTAACATGCGGAAAGACATCAAAAACTACGTCAAGAGTTGTCACAGTTGCCAGTTAAACAAAACAACAAAAAACTCAAACCTCTAAAAGTAAACTTCCCAAGCAGCGAAGTCTTCGAAACAATACACACAGATATGGTAGGACCACTACCACCAAAAGACAACTACAAATACCTGTTGACAATTAAAGACAGCAAATCCAACTGGTTCGAAGTAATCCCAATAAAAGAAATCACCGCAAAAAATATATGTGAAATGATCGAATTAAATTGAATAGCTTGTTATGGCCAACCGAAAACAATCATAACCGATCAAAGCAGACAGTTCGAATCAGAAATGTTCAAAATACTCTGCAACAAATACAACATCAAAAAGAACCGAACAACAGCTTTCTTTGCAGTATTGGGCCAGAACGACTGGAAAACCTTTAATTCCCTCGCATATCTCCTCAACTGAATATCATTTTTTCTAACTACAATAATAACTGAAAAAAGGAAAATTACAACACATTTATAACGAACATTCATTTAATTTCTGATGTTGCACAAGTCTAATAAGAATCCACAGAGTTACAGAATTACATCAAGTCTGAAATTTGAGTCGTCTAAATCAGCATTAAAGAAAATATAAGGCTGCTGGGCCATGTGTGACGGTGGATTGGGTTGTACTTGTTGAAGGCATTGGAGGGATTAATTGGAGAATTAATAGCGGCTAACTCGGCTAGCCATCGGGCATTTGCCCGCTGTCGGCGCAGTCTGTGGGTCTCTGCGTATTGATTTCAATTTGCCGGAGATGGAGCCGCTATTGGTACGGGTACTACGGAAACTGGTTAGGGGGTTGGAACTTGAGTTGTTTAAACAGGTTCTACTACACCACTGCTGGAAGGTAAGTGATGACTGGAGATCACATCTAAGTTCATTAAGGCCGATCCTTGTGTGATTCGAGCTTCCAATTATTTTGCCGTGTACATCTTGGGCAACGGCTCATGTTGTTTTCTAATTACTAATCGTTGCGCCAGACTTTCCATTACAATTTCCTCTCTAGTCCAGTCTAAGTGAAAGATGCGCTGATGTAATGTATGGGCCTTATCTGGTGAGAGCCAAGTTGCCTCAAAGTAGTGGATGAATGATGCTAACTGGCACACCCCACCCTATACCCAAGCTGTGCTATATAAAAACAGCCTGTACCACCTCTACTAATCACCCATAAACGGAAAAGGGAAAGAGTGAGCAATAGCCAACTGTACCATCTCCGCTAATCGCCCATAAATCGAAAAAACGGAAAAAGTGACTAGTTAGCATCATTCATCCACTACTACGGCCAACTGCAAACGGCCAAATTTAATATAAAAATAAAAATTCTAAAAAATTAAAAACAGAGTACTCAATGAAAAAAACTCTTAAAGAAATGAATTGTACTATTTGTCAAAAAAGTTTTAAAAATAAAACCGCACTACTTTCTCATGAAAAATCAAAAGATCATTTATTAAAAATTAATAAACTAGATGATTCAAACTCTAAAATTTGTACCAAGTGTAATGTAAGATATCTATTATCTGGATATGATAAACACTTTGAAAGATGTAGTGGAAAAGCTAAAAACAGAGAAAGATTTGAATGTTCTACATGTAAACAAAAATTTAATATAAAATCTTATTATTTAAAACATGTAAAGAAGTGTGCTAAAGATCATACTGAAAGTCGTTCTGAAAGCCATACTGAAAGTCGTTCTGAAAGCCATTCTGAATGTGATTCTGATTCTGAATGTGATTCCGAGGATTCTGATGATGAAAAAGAAAAATATAATTGGGACAACTTTAATCATATAGATGTAATTGAAGAGCAAGTGTTTTCTTCAAGAATTTCAGATTATATATTAAAAAATAAAACAAAGATATTAAACTCGATGCAAGATGCTTTAAAAAGATTTACTCGATCAAGATTTAACATTATAAAATATAAAGTTAAAATCTTAACATCTTATTATCGTGGAGAGGAAATAGAAACAACCCCACTAAACTCTGATATTGAAACATCTTATAAATATTTATTCTCAACAAAAGGAATAAACAAAACAATAAAAGATTTATGCAAAGAGTTTGAAGAACAACAAGAACAACAAGAACAAGAATTGGGAGAATCAAATTTAAGATTTCAATCTTTTAAATCTATAGAGATTGAATATTGGAGAGCTTCTCCTCCAAATCCAAAATCATATATTCCTACACCATTTCAATCCAAATATATTATAAACATTCAAAATGAAGATGATAAATGTTTCATTTGGTCAATCCTAGCACATTTATATCCTCAAGCTACAAATCCTCAAAGAGTTTCAAAATACAAACAATATGAAAAGGAATTAATATTTCCAGAAGGATTTAAACATCCAATGAAATTAGAAGATATCCCAGCATTTGAAAACTGAATAATCTTAAACTTAATATTTATGAATATCTACAAAATCATATTATACCAATTCATATTTCAAATAAAGAATTATTAGAACAAGATAAAAATAGAGAAATATATCTTTTAATATTAGAAGAACAACAAAACCTACCAATGCAAGAACGAGAATATATAGAATCTCTCTCTGGAGACCAAGACTTGAAACAACATTATATTCTAATAAAAAACTTTCAAAGTTTTATGCGGACAAAAACTCAAGTCACTGGAGGATCAACATGTAAAAGATGTCTTCATTATTCAACAACTAAAAACTCAATAGTTAATCATGAAAGACTTTGTGAGAAGAATCAACCAGCTTTAATTAAAATGCCCACAAACAAAGATATGCACTTTAAAAATTTTTTCTAATTTATTAAAATCTTTGGGAGTGATATATGCAGACTTTGAAGCAGTAAATATAAAACAAGATTTAGAAAAAGAATATTTAAAAATAATAGAAAAAAATAATTTATTAGATTCATGGAATGATTATTCTCAAGAGCATCCAAATGAAACAATGAAAAACTTTCTAAACTTAAATAATAAATCTTATACAATAAAATTAACCAAACAAGAACCCTCAGCTTATAAACTCTTTTTTAAAAGTAATTATCCTGAATTAATAGAATCTAAAGAATATTCATTTAGAGGAACTTGCCCAGAAGATGTTTTAAATCATTATACCAAAACTATAAACGATCTAGAACATGAATTATTTAAAATAATAAAACAGATTATCCAATAAACTTTTCAGAACAACAATATGAAGAATTTCAAAATACTACAAACTGTTGGATGTGCAAACAACCTTTCCAAGAACAAGATCTTGATGAGAAACATCCTAGAGATCCAAACAATATAAAAGTACCAGATCATGATCACTTTAAAAGGGAAAATAATTATAGAGGAGCAGCTCATACAAACTGCAATCTAAATTGTAAAAAACCTAAATTTATACCAGTTATATTTCACAATCTTTTTGGATATGATATACATTTATTTATAAAAGCTCTAGCTGTAAATGCTAAAAACTCTTTTAAAGTTATTGGTTCAACAAAGGAAAAATATAAATCTGTACAATATGGATGTTTAAAATTTATAGATTCTCTAAACTTTCTAGGAATGTCTTTAGATGCAGTAGGAAAAACAATGAAACCCGAAAATTTTAAATATACAAAAGAACATGTATTAATAAAAATAATATTCCTCTAGAAGAATATCCAACCTGTCTGGCAAAAGGAATCTATCCATATGATTATATCGATTCATTTGATAAATATAATCAAGAACTACCAGAGAAAGAAATATTCTATTCAAAACTTTCATTATCAGGGATTACAGATCAAGAATATTCTAGAGCACAGAAAATGTGGCAATTATTTGACTGTAAAAACATTGGGGAATATACTGACATGTATCTATCTCTAGATGTTTATATTCTAGCTGATTGTTTTGAAACTTTTTGTAATGCTTTTGACTTAAAACCTTATAATTATATAACTTTACCATCTCTAGCTTGGGATATATTATTATATGATATATTCACTGAGCAAAATATAGAATCAAGAGATAAAGTTATAGAATTATTAACTGATCTTGACATGTTTAATATATTTAAACATAATATCCGAGGAGGGATTTCCTCTGTAATGGGAAGTAGAGAAATATCTGCAAATAATTCAATGACTATTACTAAAAAATATTTTAAAGATAGAAATCAAGACTATGTACAAATAACAAAAGAAGATTCAAAATTAATAAGACAGGGTTTTACTGATCCATTTGAAATAATTTATATTGATGCAACTGCTCTATATGGAGGTATAATGTCTGATCCTTTACCAATTGGAGAGTTCTCATTCCTTGATATTCCAAAAGAAAAAGAAAAACTAGATAAACTTATAATCAAATATTATCAACCCCTAAAGATTCAGAATATGGATATGCAATAGAATGTGATCTAATCTATCCAGATGAAATAAAAGCAGGAACTAGACATTTCCCATTTGCACCAGTAAAAAGGAAAATAGATCTAAATGAACTTTCAGATTGGCAAATCAAACAAAATAGATCAACAAGCACAAAAACTCCTATGTGATCAAAATGATAGAGAATATTATCTTTGTCATTATAGACTTTTTCAATTTTACATCTCTCACGGAATGAAATTAAAAAAAGTTCATAGTATTATAAGATTTAGACAATTACCATTTATGAAAAATTTATACAAGGAAATATTAAAAAGAGAAACGAAGCAAAAAGAAATGGAAATGCATTCCTAGACATGATCTATAAACTTTTAAATAATGCAGTCTTTGGTAAAACAATGGAAAATGTAGACAAGTATACAAGGATAGAATTATTATCAAATACTAAAAAAGACTTTGCAAGATATAATCGAATGCTTGGAAAACCTACATTTAAAAATGCAGAGATATTCTCAAAGAATCTAGTAGCAGTTGAAATTCAAAATAATGAAAAAACATATAACAAACCAATCTTTATAGGTTTCTCAATTTTAGAATTATCAAAACTTCAAATGTATGAAACATATTATGATATTCTAATACCTCACTTTAAATCTCAAATATCTTTAAGTGCAATGGATACAGATAGTTTCTTTTTAAAAATATATTCCCAAGATGTTAAAAAGGAAATAGCAGAAAGTGAAACACTCTCAAAACTAATAAATTCATCTGGAGAATTATTCACCTATAAAGATGAAAAACCAAATACACCAATAATTGATGCAGTATTCATTAGATCTAAACAATATTCATTGGAAATGATTCAAAAACCAAAGATCTCTACCAGGACGATTAAAATAATAACAAAGAATTCAACAATTCAATTTGAACAACCTATAATAACTATAGAAACAAAAACTCTTAAAGATAATAAAAGTAAAGGAATTCAAAAATGTGTATCTAAAAATATTACACATCAAGATTATAAAGATTCTCTAGATAAAAACCATCAAGATAAACTGGTAGAGATTCATCAACTTAAATCAAAGAAGCATGACATGTATTTAGAAGAATCATCAAGATTGCATTATCAAATTATGATGACAAAAGATTCATACTTTCAGATTTAAAGACAACTCTTCCAATTGGAAATGATCTAATCCCTATAATAAAAAATCTTGAGAAAATAAACAAAGTTTATGACTTAAAAATTACAGATCTTGATATTTATAAAGTTGAGATCATTTATCCTCTGAAAGATTTCCCAAGATTTCCTCAAGTTCGAAACCCAATAGCTATAGAGGAAAAATGTTTCAAGACTGAAGATTTAACACCTAAAGAGTTTAATTATAATAAAAACCAACTAAGACTGATTATGTGATTTTCAAATATATAAAATGTCGACAATTAATTTAAGATATTCAAAGAATAATGAGCTTATGGATCAAGCTAAAAATTATATAATCTTATTGATAGTATTAAAAAAGAATATCATTTAAAATTTTGTAAACTTAGAAAATATTATTTTTCATTATAATACTTTTTATTATTACATGTTTGGTATTTTATTTTTATCCTCAAATAAAAAAACTATCTAACATATATAATAATTTATCTATTTCCTTTGATCAAAAGTTTTTAAACATTCTTTTTGTATTTCAGGTTCTTGAATGAATTGAATTGAAATCCATTTTACTTTTTAGAGTAATATTATTTAATTGACTTTCAGGACTTTCAGTAGGACCAGAAGCTAAAATATCTTTAGTTTTCTTACTCTCGGGTTTCCTATAAGGAGAAGGTATTCCTAAATCTTTTCTTATTCTTCTCATTGTAGAATCTGAAACACCTAAAGTTTTACAAATTTCAAACTCTATAGCTTTATATTTTAATGCATTAGATTGTAATTTTGAAATATTAGTTTGATCAACTTGAGAAATTTTTTCTAAATATAGGATTAATATTCCTTCAACCATCTTTCTCTTTGAATCTTTTTCCCCTTCCCTTGGGTAATCCCTTGAGTTTTTAATCTTAAAACCTCATTCTTTATATCTTGTATTATTTGATTGATTTCATTATTTCATCATCAGTTAAGATTCCATCTTCCAAAGCTTTCAATTGAAATAAAAATAATTTTGATATTCCTAATTCTATTGATAAACAAACTTCAACGATATAAACTTTTCTTTTTAGAAGTATAAGATAATGAAACTATTTCAGTTAAGAAAGAATCAGCTACAGAAATACTTCCTAAAATTACAGGTGCAAGAGTTACAACAGGAAGTGTCACAGGTAAAATAACTGTTAATATTGCAGATGTAAAACTAGGGAATAACCTATAACTTTTAAACTGTATTCCCTTTATTCCATCTTTTTTTAATTTTTTTATAATGTTTTAACAAGTCTTGTAAATGTAGGGTTTCTGATTTAAATTCTTTTACTCTCATAATTTTCAAGTTCTGTGGGAGCCGAAGGCTTGGGACCTTTGGGACCTTTGGGACCTTTGGAACCTTCGGGAGAATAATATCTTGATGACAATTCTGGGTAAATTTTTTCTTCCATTTTAATAATAAAAAAAATAATTAAACTCTCAACATGACTTTATTATGTGGTACTAATGCTCGCATTTCATAATAACCTCGTGTTGAGAGGAATGTCTTTATATAATTCCATCAATGCTTTACAAACTTCTTCAACATCAACCTTTTTTTCATAAAATATTAAATCTATATAAGCACAAGTTGTGCTTTTAAAAATAATATTCTTACTTTTAGTTTTATGTGGATTAGTTTTACCTGAATGGGTTTTACCATACCAATGTCCATGTGTTAAATCATAACCAGCAATTATAACATCACCCTTTTCTAACTTGCTATTATAATCAGATTTCACAAACCATTTTCATTGTTTCACCATCATCATCAAATAAAAGAAATAAGGATCAATAATCTTTACAACCATAAAAACACTCCAGGATTTACTATTTGTTGTTATTTCTCCTGGTTCTATAAAATGTTTATATGTATGGGGTAATAATGTTTTATTCTGAGTAATTCAGCAGCTCTTTTTCTAATACTATGTGTAGTGTTAATGTGTGTTCCATGAGATTCTAAAATTGAAATTCTTTATTAAATGACGTAATCACCTCATTTATTATATTATATATTGTATTAAATTTAGTATTCATAATTTGTTTATCTTTAGAGTTTAACAGACTTTGTAACTTGTCAAATTTATCATTAAATCGTTGTTCGATATTATCAATTTTTGTTGTTAATGAACTTTCAATTCTTGTTGTTGTTAAATCAACATATTTTTTATTAACTGCATCAGCTTCATCAGTTGGAAAAGATAATTCTTTTATCTTGTGTCCATTTAAAATTAAATCACCCTTCATTGAATCACCTCTTTCATTAATATATTTATTTTCTGTTAAAGTTAATATTTCTTCTGTATTAAACCCTGTTTTTATTGTTCCACCACCTCTATTACATGGAATATAAGAACTCATTTATTAATAATTTAAAATGACATATAGGAAACTCTGTATTCAAACCTGTTTCAAATGTAAATACATTGAAATCTCTTCTCCATTAAAATCAATCAATTCTCCTTCTTGATTAAGAATTTTAAAATTAATATCCATTATATATTTTCTACATAAAGGTAAATAATTTGGAGGATTCATTCTTTCAACTATTTTATATCCCATAGGAACTGTGTTTGAGGGAAAGGAATATAAAACATTTGTTTGTTACCATTATTATAAGAACCAGTTATACAATCGCAATGAATATTTATTGTGTTTGTATTTATTATTTTTATAATATTTTCTGATGTTATATTCTCAACTACAAGTGTGATATAATGGTTTCGTGTAAATCCTAAAATTGTTCTAAAGAAACTATTATTTTGAAAATGAATTCCTATATTATCTAAAGTTATTATACATTTTGAAGTTGGTAAATCTATTTTAATTTTAATAGCTCCATTTGTTTTTTTAGAAAGTATATTATTTAAATCTTTTATCTCGTAAGCTCCGGGTTCGATTGTTATTATAATCTTATCTGCAGATTTATGGTTTATATAATAAAATATGTTATTATCTTTAGTTATATTAAAAATAGTATTATAAGCACAAAACCATAATAGACCTAATTCATAATTTAAATTTTGATCTAATTTAATTGAATCTTGAAAGTTTTATAGTAAAGTCTGATTCTTTTGAATTTATAGATAAAGTTTCTTGAATATTTATCTGACATTATGTTTACCATTTTTTTAAATTATCTTCCGGAAGGTTGCGAAGCTCCATTTCTAATAGAGATTTTAAATCATTATAAATTTCTTGGATTATAGATTCGAAATCCTCTGACCCATTTAATCTATACAAAACATATAAACTTAACACACCACATATTTTAGTATTCCAAGGTTGAACTTGTAAGGAATTAAAAGTATAATCCGAGAGATAGTCTTCAACTTCTTTAGTGGGTTTAATCCCAAAAGAATCAAAGTATATGCTTGCCCCTCCCCTCTTATTATATATACAAACCCAATGAGATCCTTTTTCATTGAATTTTGATAAATGTATAATGATGTTTGGGGACTTGTTCTCCAAATTTTATATAATTCATCATTAATTTAATATTTTAATTTGTTAAATTTTAAATAATCTGCATATCTTTTAAATCCAAAATTTGTTTTTGTCGCAATTCCAAAGTTTTTAAAAAAATCTAATACGGAGTGTTCGATTGGGGGATAGTCATTTGATACTTATTAAATTTTCTTTTTGAAATAATGCCTTGTTTTAACAAATCTTGAGACATCTTTCAAATATCAGAATCTAAATTATTATGTCATGCTTTCCTTGCAGATAATAGTTTTCTTAATTCAAATAAAAATATGATTGGATTATCTCCTGGCCATTGACCCTCTCCCTTTCCCTCCTGGACCTGACCTTCTGTGACAATATACCCCTTTCATTTTATTAAATATTTCTTTAAATCTTGAATATGTTT
>CAUHTR010008028.1:130006-195898 GCA_959609185.1 Schmidtea polychroa
AATACTTAATGTTTTTTAGTGACAGCCAGATTTCGCATACAAAAAAATCCTGGGGCTTTAAAAATACCTTGGGTTTTTAACGAGACCGGAATTTTGTGTACAAAAAGCTATACTTTCAAGAAATCTATACAAAAATCTATACCCCTCTCATAATAGAGCGAAAATATACTCTAAATATCCTCTGGAGCAATGGGTTTTTGAATAGAAAAATTCAAAGACCAGGATTTGTATAAAAAAAAATCCAGAGACCAAAGATACCTCTTGATTATAGTGTATCCCTCAGCAGCAGTAAGTTTTTGAGCGAGGGTCGGATTTTGTGTACAAAAAAAATTCCTTTGGTCCAAAGACTCCTCTCCCTATAGTGAGCAATTAAAAATAATTTATAGGGAGGGGTAATGAGTTCACCATATGTCGTGCTGCCCGGGGCTACTAACTACCTACTTATATTTTTACTATTATAATAAATACAATAGAAAATAAAGTCGCTTTTTTAATTTATAAGTAATATTAATACTATAAAAATTATCAATAAAAAGGTTCTTATAAATCAAAAATACCACGTCGCGAGGTAAAATTTTTGACATTGTCAATATAATTATAATTTATGATCATTATTATTATTTATAAATATTACAGTTAAAGTATAAACTTAGACAATATATACATTAACTAGATTAAATACATAAATTTTATTCTACTATGCCATGTTGCAATGCAGCAGATATAATATACATTTTATTATGATTTTATTATTGTCTAAAAATTTTACTACTACAAAATGCACAAGTAACTTTAACTGAATTTAAAACTTTAACTGTTAATGTATACATTGTCTAAGTTTATTCTTTAACTTTAACATATACATAAATTGTGTATTTTATTTTTCTGCAGTTTTTCAATTAAAATTTATTTTTATCATATAAACTACTTATAATTAATCAGAAATAGTAAAATGAATTTATGAAAATTAATAAAAACTTACTGCAAAGTTGACAAAGATTTTGTTTGAACTAAATGATCAGTGATATTCAGATCTGGATATTGTTGTGAATGTTGAGTAATATCCATGACAACTTTTGCTTGACCCCTGAGGTGTAGAATAATACATAAAAATTCTTTTTAACGACAAAGTAAAATTAGTTAGACCTCGAAAATAAGACTAGATCAGAAAAAAAACTTAGCATGATTATAAAAAATTCAAGCAGAAATTCGGGATTTGGAGATATGGTGATCTTCAGGAAGAAAATTACAAAACTGAATTTAAATTTAATAAATGTAGATTTTTGTAAGTGAGAAATAATACATCCTGAAAATAAGTCACTGCGTCACTTGGAATAAAAATTAAGAAAGTAAAAAAATTAAGACCCAGTTTTATGTTCTGAGAAGTACCGTGATTTATCTTAGTTATCTGAAATAGTTCAATCAGCTTCTGACTTTTGACGTTTTTGAAACAAAAAAAGAATTCACAACTTTCTCAACATATAACCGAATAAAATAATTTTTCACTCTTATTGCATACAATTTACACATTGACTATTACTCCATTTATCTTGAAAGGGAAGCCTTAGCCTTTCTTGTCGCATATACACAATGCTTCCATAAAACTTCTTACCTCATAAGCCAAATACTTAATTTAAATGGCTTCCTTCTGGAATTTTTGAGAATCTTTGTTAAAATGTTATCACTCAGAATATTAATACTTCTATTCGACCTGTTTTGAATATCATTCATTTCTTTGCATTTCTGAGCCGTGTCTTTCAATTAATTTATTGGTGATGCACAAGATAAATTAAAGGATATTTCAAATTTTTTTTTCTTTCTCGAATGATTAATTATAAGAGTAGATGGATTGTCCAGCGCTGGATCAACCCTACTCAGCTGAGGATTTTCCCTCTAAAATTCCTAGTATTTTTATGTAGGTCAACTAAAGATTTATGATTTTTCAAAAGTTTCAAGGTATTTACACGAAATAATTCAGAGATTTTATGTAATTCAAATCAAAGTCGTTGATATTTCATATTTCCAAAGTTTTCTCACGTATATCTACAGAGTTTTATGTAGGTCAAATCGACTTAAAAAAAGACCCCGGCTGAATCAATGTAGGTCAAATATATTCACATACACTGTATAGTTTAATAAAATCAACTTTAAAAACAGGCCACCGCTGGATCACATACACACAGACTATATAGTTTTATTTGGGCCAAAATTAGAAAAGAAAACCACACATGGGTCCTTTGATAGACAGTTATACATCATTGGAAAGACAAAGAAAATCTCTACATATCCTTCATGTACTTGGTCTATCATTGTTTTCCGTGAACGAGTATTGCACATAATTGTTATTCAGAGGATAATAGTAAGAATTTAACCAAGAAAATAACCAATCTAATTCATATTGAAAATCAAACTTAATAGTATAAATAGATTATCACTTTAAATATTATTTATAAAATATCTCAAACTACGTTCATAATAAATTTATTAAACAGATTAATTTCAAATGATCAAAATGAGGAGATTCTGAATAACTTGCAACTGCTCGTGGAACATGCCAATAAGATAGTTAACGACCAGCCAATTCAGTATAACCTTACATTTTACATTTTGTTCAATGAAATGATGAAGAATACAAAATTTCTCAACTCCAGCATCAAAATCAAAAAATATATATTATAATCCGAGTTAAAAAGATGAATTAGTAATCTAATATATAAAGATAAAAGTTTGTTTGTTTGTTACCCATAGAATTCCCCACCGTTGGACCTAGGGTGCTGAAATTTTGCATGTGACCCTCATTTGACTCGGGACAGGTCATAGGCTATGTTTCAACCCCAAATGACCACTCCTAGGGTACCCTAACCATATTCAGGGTCACGTTGATTTACTACAGTAGATACCCCAAAGAGATTAAATTGGCAAAAATGTTACAAATAAAAGTTGTAGATCATGTTAGGTTTATAAAATAGGATGAGTGTACAACTGCTTCAACTCGTCAGGATTTAAAAGTAAACACAAAACTAATAGGAGGAACAGTTGTGGTATTAGCTGGAGATTTTCGACAAACCAAAAATATAGTCTATTGACAAGATTATATAAATTACAAGCAAGATTATATGACAAGCGATATATAAATTACATGTACTTTTTTTTAATTAAATTTTATGTATTTTTCAAATTATTTTTTTAAATGAATGAATTGAAATGAATTTCTTTATTTTTAATCTGTTTAACTATTTTTTAAATTGTGCAACGCCGGGTACCCCAGCTAGTTCATTATAAACATTGATTAATTTTTATTCAAAATTCGAACAGTTTTAAATCTGTCCACTTTTTACATTTTTAAACAAAAACCAAATTTATAAAATTTACAATTTATTTTAACTATGTCATTCTTTGACATTTTTTATCCCCGAATAATTAATTTTTCATCTTTAATTTAAATTATTAACAGTCAGGATCTCGGTTTATCTTTATTTACCTTTATCTTCCCAATATACTATTAAAGCAAATCCAATTTCTCTGCAACCTAATATTATGATTATTTCAAACATGACAATCTGACTTTGCCGTATCCTGTTTAGAAGAATTTATTATATGAAAATAATAAATTAAATATATTGTGCGCATAAAATATCAAAAACTTACTCAACAATAAATCCTAATCCATTTATTTTGTCACCCTGCTTGATTATTTCTACTTCAAACGGAAATGTCTGACGCCGCAAGCTCATTGCTACTTGTTTTTTGTATCTTGGTGCCCAATTGTAGAAAACTGGCGAGTTGTTGACGAAATTATTAAACATCAGAAATTCTGCTTCTTGATTTTTCCTGAGACTTCGATTATAGACTGTTTTCTCTAAAACAAGAAACTGTGACTGAGTGTCGGATATAATCGTCGCATTTCGAACATCATCACTGATCAGAGCCATTTCCCCAAACCCACTTCCAGTTTCTAAATATAAAAATTACAAAGTACATAATGAAATATAGCAACGTTTCCCAAACATTTTTGACCAAGGCCCAGTACGAGATTTTAAAAATTTTCTGCGGCCCGCTATCGGGTCGCGACCCACACTTTAGGAAACGCTGAAATATAGAAACAAAATTATTTTCCTACCGATAATTCCAATAAAATTTCCATATTTATTTCTATCTGTCACTTTGGGGTAGTTATCCAATTTTTCTTTTTTTGGTGATGTTTTATTGTGTGATGCTGAACCAATTCGGTCCTCTTCTGGATCTGTTACAAGCTCAGTGTTAATATAAATAGAAACTTTTCCATTAATAATGATGAAGAACCTAAAATAAAATTATTATTATTAATAATGAATAATAATAATTATTATAATAAAATTAATCTAAAATGCTTGGAGATTTGTTGGTGAAATAATAAATTAACAACTGTTAATCTGACTTAAGTGTGTTTTGATAAATAACAATATCGAATTCGAAATAATAAGAGTTTTATTGATTAGCACCGTTACAATCTAGTTTTCACTTTACTAATTAAAATTACACGGAATGATTAAATACTTTAAGTTTTATTGAGTGCTTATTGTAACACTACATGAGGAATAGTACATCTTCAATAATAACTTAGAATTCACGATCGCCTAATCACTGGTTTTAATTTCAATATCTCCATCCTGTTCTCCCATATATTTTGTGCCTTTAGGGATTTTTAATTCTTAGTTAAATAGCTACTTTTGACATCAATAATTTTGTGCCAGAAATAACCAATAAAAATCAAACGATTTCTCATTCAAACCAGTTGACTTTGTTGTTGTTTTCATTAAATTATATATAGAAATTTCTGGTTTCAATTGTGACCTTTATCAAATATCAAAACAATTTTGCAACTTTGAAACACATAATTATAATAATATTAACCTTTTCCTATCTTGTGTCTATAAAAATATGACAAAAAAAATTAACCATTCTATCCTCTGTCTGTAAAAAAATGACATTATTTTTGAATAGTTTATTTCCCATGCACTGTCAATTATATTATGACCAACTGTTAATAGAAAAACTAAAAAAAATAATTTTTTGAAAATTTTTTAAAATTTTATTAGGATTGGAACGGGCGGGACACATAAAATAAAGAAGATATGAAAGGGTTAATAGTAATAATAACAACAATATTAAACAAGTTAAGCCTTTTGCTGCAAAGTATATATTTAATAAAATGAAATAATTTTCGATTATAACAATAATCCTTGTCATTTTTTGAAATTTAGGTGTTTCAATTTTCAAATGCTTTTGATCTCCTTCTTTAAATTAATTTTTTTGCTTTCTCATTAATCGAAATAAACAAAAATCAAAATGAAGTTTTTTCAAAAATGTAAATTCAAAATTACATTTAATGTATAATTCAAAATAAAAGAATGATATGTATACAGCAAGGACTTTCCAGCAGGATATTTATGTTCTTTAATATAATGCAATATATACTTTATTATTAAATTAATACTGCTACCAAGAAATCCTCATTTTAATAATAATAATAATAATAATAATAATAATAATAATAATAATAATAATAATAATAAAATGATAATTTAAGCCTTTTGCTGCAAATAATGTATTTAATGAAAGAATTTTCGACTATACGATAGTCCTTGTCAATCTCCTGGAATTTAGCAATGTTCTTCCTCAAAATACCCTTCAATCTTTCTTTTATTTCCTTTCTCTTAATTCTCATTGGTTGTAAATATAATGAATTGTTTTACTAAAAACTTTTAAAATTTTTTATAATTTTTACATTTAAAATTTCAAAATGACAAACTAAAAATTTTTAAATTTTTTACAGCTTCTATAATTAGCTTCTAGAAGCCTAATAAAATATTTGAAAATATTTTAAATAAAGCCTCCAATAACTACTTATATATGCTATTTAAATATTTCAATAAATGTGTCAATTTTGATTTTCAAACCCTATTTTTTAAAATTTTTTTCTATATTATTCTAATTATTACTTTTTAATTTATTTTATTTTTTTTTAATTTCTTTATATATTGTCAGTTATTCTCAAAGTCAATGACAACAGATCAAATTCATGATTTCATTGATTTCTTCTTTAGTGTTGATCTTTGGCTGTCTGTTTATGATGAGAATTGCTTCTTTGATTCTGACATTTTTCTTTTGGATGTTTCCATTAGCTATGATTTCTATTGAAATATTTTTTCTTTCCTCTGTTGGCTGACACTGCCGGAGATGTCTGCCCAACGAGGATGTTCCACCAGGATCTAGATGTTCTTTAACTCTTTGGTGCAATGTCCTGAGGGTACTTCCAATGTAGATTTCATTGCATACATTGCACGTGATGCAATAGACGATGTTTTTTCTAAAGCACATATCTTTCGGTGTCTGGCAGTTTTTCATTGTGCAATTGTTTTCTCTATTTATGTTGCCTGCCAGAGCCCTTCTCAATGTCCAAGATTTATGTGCTATCCGAATTGGAAGACCGGTACGTTTAAGTTCTTTCAGGATCTTGAAGTCGAGTATGTCACTGATGAATGGGATATTCAGATAGAAATATTTCTGATTCTTTTGTGTTAATTCCCTAGAATCTTCTTGTGGTAGAATTCATTTTTTCAATGTCCTCACCTTGGTATCCGTTTCGGTGTAGGATTTTATTGAAATTTGATTGCTCTTTAAAGTTTTCGTTTTCTCCGTGCATCGATTGGCTATTCTTCGTTTCTCGTTTCTTATGACATGTACTTTCTGTAAGTATGGAAGCGCTGATCTTTGGTGCATAAATATTTCTTTGCGAGCTGGTTTTCTGTAGAACCCGTATGTTGGAGTATTTTCTTCTATTTTGATTCTCAAATCCAATAAATTGAGGGATCCATCTTCTTCCGGATATTCGATTTCGAACTTAATATCTTGATGAGCCGCATTGAATGTATGAAATATTTCCTCCGCTTCTTTTCTGTTTTTGGTCGTGATGAAGATATCATCTACATATCTTGCATAGAAACCGATGAGTTGTATGGTCCTCAGTGTCTGTCGTTCGAGGTTATCCATAAAGATGATTGCTAGCAGTCCTGATATGCTAGAACCCATAGGCAGACCTTTAACTTGTTTATAGATATTTTGTTCAAAGGTAAAATAGGTGTTCTCGAGGATAACAGTAAGTAGTTTGGTGATATTCTCGATATTCATTTCCTTTATTAACAAGTTGCTTTCTCTTAATTTCTTTTCTAAACATTGAATAGCCTCTGTTGGCTCGATAGATGTGTATAGTGATACGACATCAAGACTAAATGGGTATTGGAATTCTCTATGACAAGTCATGTTATTATTTAGTCTTGTCATGAGGCAGTCACTGCTTTGAAGATGGTGTGGTATCGTGTCCAATAAAGGTTTCAAGATCTTTGCAAGGAGCCAACTTGTTTTAGTTGTTGGTCCATTTTTGTTGGACACTATAGGTCTAATTTTGATACCAGGACCCTCTTTGTGAGTTTTAATTAGGTGGTAGAAGTTAGGAAGATCAGAATTTTTTGTGACGAAGCTGTTGGTTATTCTGTTGTTGAGCCTCATTTCCAAAGCTATGGCTTTCCATACTTTGTTGATCTTCATTTCGATGGTGTTTGGTGACATGCGGCTGACTTTCTTGTATGTTTCGATGTTGCCGAGGTGTTCGTAACCAGCTTCACAGTAACGATTCTTCTCTATAATGCAAAATTCTCCCCCCTTGTCACTTGGTAAGTAAACGTACGGTTTCTTTTTAAGGGATTTTAATATTGCCTGTTCGTCTTTCGTTAGGTTTGAGAGATATGGTTTTCTTCTTTCCTTCTCAACTATCTCCATGATTTTGTGACAGACCTTTGAGAGTGTTGAATCTAATTCTGCATCAGGATTTGGTTGATAGAGTTTATCTGTGTTTATGTATACTGGGAGCTGGTTTTCGCTATTTTCATTTTCATGCGGTATTGTATTGTTCCATTTGATTGGTACGCAATGCGACAAAGAGCTGTTTTGAAATTGAGGATGGCTGCTTCATCTATTTCTCTGTTTATACTGAACTTTGGTCCTAGTGAAAGTAAATTTTTTCACCTTTGGATAGACAATTTGTGAGGTCGGTTACTAGTTCTTTGTTCACTGTAATGCTTTCGTTTCCGTCCAGTGTTTCATTGTTCGTAACAAGGCCTGCTTTGAGCTCCTTTTTTCTCAAAAGGTGTTTGATTCTTTTGTCAAATCGCAAGGAATAATGTACTTCTGCTGTCATGAAGGATTGTCTTTGTACCTCGTAGATCAATTCTTTGGGTGGTTATTCAAATATGTTTTCAAAATGTTTTCTTGATTCTTTTGTTCCCGATGAGTTTCTCCGTACATACTTCTAATTAAATTTGTTAAAATATAATCTTTGATGTTTTTATTTCTCTTGATGTTTTGATCTCTGTTGAGAATCTGAGGTAAGTGGATGTTATCAATTATTGTTGGATAGATCTTTATTTCCTTACATCGGCGAAGGAAATTTATTTGGCAGTATAATTTCGCAATTTTCTCGTTGATTCTAGCTAAATTCCGTATTTCCAAGTATTTTGCCCGGCTCAGGCCTTTTGAAAGTATAAAATGATGATTGCTTGGTAGCAGCATTTATTATTTAAAACAATAAAATGATAATTTAAGCCTTTTGCTGCAAATAATGTATTTAATGAAAGAATTTTCGACTATACGATAGTCCTTGTCAATCTCCTGGAATTTAGCAATGTTCTTCCTCAAAATACCCTTCAATCTTTCTTTTATTTCCTTTCTCTTAATTCTCATTGGTTGTAAATATAATGAATTGTTTTACTAAAAACTTTTAAAATTTTTTATAATTTTTACATTTAAAATTTCAAAATGACAAACTAAAAATTTTTAAATTTTTTACAGCTTCTATAATTAGCTTCTAGAAGCCTAATAAAATATTTGAAAATATTTTAAATAAAGCCTCCAATAACTACTTATATATGCTATTTAAATATTTCAATAAATGTGTCAATTTTGATTTTCAAACCCTATTTTTTAAAAATTTTTTTCTATATTATTCTAATTATTACTTTTTAATTTATTTTATTTTTTTTTAATTTCTTTATATATTGTCAGTTATTCTCAAAGTCAATGACAACAGATCAAATTCATGATTTCATTGATTTCTTCTTTAGTGTTGATCTTTGGCTGTCTGTTTATGATGAGAATTGCTTCTTTGATTCTGACATTTTTCTTTTGGATGTTTCCATTAGCTATGATTTCTATTGAAATATTTTTTCTTTCCTCTGTTGGCTGACACTGCCGGAGGTGTCTGCCCAACGAGGATGTTCCACCAGGATCTAGATGTTCTTTAACTCTTTGGTGCAATGTCCTGAGGGTACTTCCAATGTAGATTTCATTGCATACATTGCACGTGATGCAATAGACGATGTTTTTTCTAAAGCACATATCTTTCGGTGTCTGGCAGTTTTACATTGTGCAAGTGTTTTCTCTATTTATGTTGCCTGCCAGAGCCCTTCTCAATGTCCAAGATTTATGTGCTATCCGAATTGGAAGACCGGTATGTTTAAGTTCTTTCAGGATCTTGAAGTCGAGTATGTCACTGATGAATGGGATATTCAGATAGAAATATTTCTGATTCTTTTGTGTTAATTCCCTAGAACTTCTTGTGGTAGAATTCATTTTTTCAATGTCATTTTTTCAATTTAATTAGAAGTATGTACGGAGAAACTCATCGGGAACAAAAGAATCAAGAAAACATTTTGAAAACATATTTGAATAACCACCCAAAAGAATTGATCTACGAGGTACAAAGACAATCCTTCATGACAGCAGAAGTACATTATTCCTTGCGATTTGACAAAAGAATCAAAAACCTTTTGAGAAAAAAGGAGCTCAAAGCAGGCCTTGTTACGAACAATGAAACACTGGACGGAAACGAAAGCATTACAGTGAACAAAGAACTAGTAACCGACCTCACAAATTGTCTATCCAAAGGTGAAAAAATTTTACTTTCACTAGGACCAAAGTTCAGTATAAACAGAGAAATAGATGAAGCAGCCATCCTCAATTTCAAAACAGCTCTTTGTCGCATTGCGTACCAAATCAAATGGAACAATACAATACCGCATGAAAATGAAAATAGCGAAAACCAGCTCCCAGTATACATAAACACAGATAAACTCTATCAACCAAATCCTGATGCAGAATTAGATTCAACACTCTCAAAGGTCTGTCACAAAATCATGGAGATAGTTGAGAAGGAAAGAAGAAAACCATATCTCTCAAACCTAACGAAAGACGAACAGGCAATATTAAAATCCCTTAAAAAGAAACCGTACGTTTACTTACCAAGTGACAAGGGGGGAGAATTTTGCATTATAGAGAAGAATCGTTACTGTGAAGCTGGTTACGAACACCTCGGCAACATCGAAACATACAAGAAAGTCAGCCGCATGTCACCAAACACCATCGAAATGAAGATCAACAAAGTATGGAAAGCCATAGCTTTGGAAATGAGGCTCAACAACAGAATAACCAACAGCTTCGTCACAAAAAATTCTGATCTTCCTAACTTCTACCACCTAATTAAAACTCACAAAGAGGGTCCTGGTATCAAAATTAGACCTATAGTGTCCAACAAAAATGGACCAACAACTAAAACAAGTTGGCTCCTTGCAAAGATCTTGAAACCTTTATTGGACACGATACCACACCATCTTCAAAGCAGCGACTGCCTCATGACAAGACTAAATAATAACATGACTTGTCATAGAGAATTCCAATACCCATTTAGTCTTGATGTCGTATCACTATACACATCTATCGAGCCAACAGAGGCTATTCAATGTTTAGAAAAGAAATTAAGAGAAAGCAACTTGTTAATAAAGGAAATGAATATCGAGAATATCACCAAACTACTTACTGTTATCCTCGAGAACACCTATTTTACCTTTGAACAAAATATCTATAAACAAGTTAAAGGTCTGCCTATGGGTTCTAGCATATCAGGACTGCTAGCAATCATCTTTATGGATAACCTCGAACGACAGACACTGAGGACCATACAACTCATCGGTTTCTATGCAAGATATGTAGATGATATCTTCATCACGACCAAAAACAGAAAAGAAGCGGAGGAAATATTTCATACATTCAATGCGGCTCATCAAGATATTAAGTTCGAAATCGAATATCCGGAAGAAGATGGATCCCTCAATTTATTGGATTTGAGAATCAAAATAGAAGAAAATACTCCAACATACGGGTTCTACAGAAAACCAGCTCGCAAAGAAATATTTATGCACCAAAGATCAGCGCTTCCATACTTACAGAAAGTACATGTCATAAGAAACGAGAAACGAAGAATAGCCAATCGATGCACGGAAGAAAACGAAAACTTTAAAGAGCAATCAAATTTCAATAAAATCCTACACCGAAACGGATACCAAGGTGAGGACATTGAAAAAATGAATTCTACCACAAGAAGTTCTAGGGAATTAACACAAAAGAATCAGAAATATTTCTATCTGAATATCCCATTCATCAGTGACATACTCGACTTCAAGATCCTGAAAGAACTTAAACGTACCGGTCTTCCAATTCGGATAGCACATAAATCTTGGACATTGAGAAGGGCTCTGGCAGGCAACATAAATAGAGAAAACAATTGCACAATGAAAAACTGCCAGACACCGAAAGATATGTGCTTTAGAAAAAACATCGTCTATTGCATCACGTGCAATGTATGCAATGAAATCTACATTGGAAGTACCCTCAGGACATTGCACCAAAGAGTTAAAGAACATCTAGATCCTGGTGGAACATCCTCGTTGGGCAGACATCTCCGGCAGTGTCAGCCAACAGAGGAAAGAAAAAATATTTCAATAGAAATCATAGCTAATGGAAACATCCAAAAGAAAAATGTCAGAATCAAAGAAGCAATTCTCATCATAAACAGACAGCCAAAGATCAACACTAAAGAAGAAATCAATGAAATCATGAATTTGATCTGTTGTCATTGACTTTGAGAATAACTGACAATATATAAAGAAATTAAAAAAAAATAAAATAAATTAAAAAGTAATAATTAGAATAATATAGAAAAAAATTTTAAAAAATAGGGTTTGAAAATCAAAATTGACACATTTATTGAAATATTTAAATAGCATATATAAGTAGTTATTGGAGGCTTTATTTAAAATATTTTCAAATATTTTATTAGGCTTCTAGAAGCTAATTATAGAAGCTGTAAAAAATTTAAAAATTTTTAGTTTGTCATTTTGAAATTTTAAATGTAAAAATTATAAAAAATTTTAAAAGTTTTTAGTAAAACAATTCATTATATTTACAACCAATGAGAATTAAGAGAAAGGAAATAAAAGAAAGATTGAAGGGTATTTTGAGGAAGAACATTGCTAAATTCCAGGAGATTGACAAGGACTATCGTATAGTCGAAAATTCTTTCATCTCGGCAACATCAAAATATTTTATTAGGCTTCTAGAAGCTAATTATAGACGCTTTATAAAAATTTTAAAAATTTTAGTTTGTGTCATTTTTAATTTTAAATGGTATTTATTTTATTTTATTTTTAATTTTAATTTTCAATAAAATTTTAGAAATTTTTAATAAAAAAATTCATAAAAAGAAAGTATATATTATATTTATAACCAATGAGAATTAAGAAAAAGGAAAAAAAGAGAGATAGAAATGTATTTTCGAGGAGATTGCTAAATTCCAGAAGATTGACAAGGACTATCTTATAGTCGAAAATTTTTTCATTAAATTCATTATTTGCAATAAAAGTCTTAAATTATCACGTTATTATTTTAAATAATAAATGCTGGTACCAAGAAATCATCACTTAATAATAATAATAATAATAATAATAATAATAATAATAATAATAATAATAATAATAATAATAATAATAATAATAATAATAATAATTAATAATAATAATAATAATAATAATTATAATAATAATAATAATAATAATAATAATAATAATAATAATAATAATAATAATAATAATAATAATAATAATAATAATAATAATAATAATAATAATAATAATAATAATAATAATAATAATAATACGTTGATCCCAATTCATTCTGCCTTATCAATAAAGTATTTTCATCGCACTCCAATAGCCTTGAATTTTGAACAATATCATCAACAGTTTCTAAAAATAATCCAAAATTAATCATAATTTGTTGTTTACATTTTAATTAAATCTTTTTCTGAATATATTTGTCTAATTTCAAATAAAAATAATATTAAAATTATTATTTTCAATAAAATCGTTATTTTTTGTTTATCTTTAATCGGTTTTTCATTAATGGAAAAATATAATAAAAATGTTAGTAATAATTTTTATTGTCAATAAAAAATCAATTTTAATTTTAAATTATTAACATTTTCATTGAACGAATAAAAACAGAAAATCTAATTGCACTTGTTTGAAAAAAAATGAAAATTAATTGTCATTGGGTACCAATCTATACAATTGAGGAAAGTTATTATTTTTATATCATTGGCAAATTTTGCTTTAGCAACGTTATTCTACGTTTGTTTGCCTTTTACCAACACAATAGCAACAGCTGTGGCAGTTAAATGAATGACAGGGAAATTCTATAGAAATTTGGTGGGTGATTTCCAGTTTTATTAGCTTGACTAACAATGAAGGAACGATGAAGATAAATAATGAAGAGGAATTTCAATGTAATTTTATTAAATTAAATTTGGTAAATAATTGACTTTAAAATATTGAATTTCCAATAAATATTATATAAAAAATAAATTAAAGTGTAAATTGATTATTGAATCCTAGATACTTCTTTTAACCAATCGCTGGTTAGATCTATGCGTTAAAGGTGACCAATCAGTAGTTGTTGAATAAAACTAATTTAATAATTTTTTCTTGGTAGAAGGAAATTGTAAATGGTATAATATTTGTAATTGATTATTTTGTTCCTTTTGTGTTTCTTGATAATAATAATAGTCTGGCGAAAAACACCAAATCCTATATTATTCGCAGCAAATGGCTTAAATTATCACTTTATTGTTTTAAATAATAAATGCTGCTACCAAGAAATCATCACTTTATAATAATAATAATAATAATAATAATAATAATAATAATAATAATAATAATAATAATAATAATAATAATAATATCACAATGACTTTGCAACATGATTGCAAATTAATTGCAATATAAATGCAAACTTTTACAAAGACATGCTATAAACAAAATCATATTAAAATTTAATAGTGATAATAATGTCGTTAGAAAATGGTAAAATAGAAGTATTTAATAATCTTTTATTTTTTATTTAGAAATTTTAATCAACTTTTTATTCGAAAAATTAGAGGAAACGTTGGATTATTTATAACACATAAAGCCAACCAAAATCGGAATAAATACAGTTGCATGATTAACAAATGACATTTACAATAAATATGCATAACTAATAAAGACATGCGCAATGCAAATACATAATTAACAATTACATGATAAAATATTTTGTTATAAAACCTTAAAAATCGTAAAAATTTTAAAAATTTTGGTTGACCTACAAAAAATGTTAAGCACATTTTTTAGCTTAATATTTTTTCTTCGCATGGTGGTGGGGAGTGTCCTGGAGGAGACAAATCCTACAACTTTTATCTTCTTTTAAAATAAAGTTTTTAAGTGATATTCAATGTGACTTCAAATGATAAGTTAGTTTCGAGTTCATTTTGTTTTCAAGGGTAAAATACATGTTATTATTTTTTAGTTACAATGAACTTCTCAACAATTTTCTTAGGACTTTATTATCACCGTGATTGCAAATATTATGGACCGTCAAATTGTTCATGGAAAATCAAAAAATACCTATAGAAATATTTAACCACTGCTTAGGGGTTTTTTGTGAATCATGTCGTTAGACCAAGATTTAATTTGTCAACTTCATAAAATATAATGAAACCAAAGATAAACTTTTCATGTCTACCATCGAGTGAGTTCAATTAGTTAGAATATATTATACATGTTAAATTTCAAAGTCCCTCCTCGCATTCTAAGTTTTGATCTGTACGAGCTCCCTCATTCATTGCAATATGACTTCATTTTCAATTAACATTAAAACGTATGTCTTTATTAAAATTTGAAAATAGAATAAATATATTGGAACCTTTCAAACCCCAAATAAGTTCTTTCAACTGAATAGTAGTTTTCTATAATCCAGTTATATTCCCAACCTTTTCAGAACCAGAAGGACAAAGGAAATCATAAATAACATTGAGCATTAAATTTTTTTTGACAGGTGACATTTGTGTAAGGTTGGCAGTTATAAAATGAAAAAAAACACTTAATAATAATATTGGAATAATTGAAATAATATTGGTTATTTATATAGACAAAATGTTATGTGGGAGGACCAAATAAACAAATATAACAAGCAAAAATGAAGAATCTCTAAAGATTTTATATTATTTGTATAAAAATTTGATGAGTTGATAAAATAGATAAATTAAAAGATATTTTCACCGAAAAAAATATCTTTATAATATTATCATTATTTATAGTGCATTATGGGTGGCCTTGATGGGTTACCTTCGAATGAATAATTATGAACTTGTCCATATTTTGTAAACAAAATTCACTCTCAACTTGTGAATGGCCTTGTCGACATTTATCTGTATTAATTTCATCTCTAGCCGGCTGACTTCGAAAATAGAAACTCTTGATCATGCATGTGAAAATGTTCGGGTTTTACGAAAGAATTCTCACAGTGCAAATCATTGAAAATTACCGCCTGAAATACATTAACCTTCACAGAAGAATGATATTAACTTCAGAGAATTAACAAAAACCATTTTGTTTTTTAACCCTTAAAAACTTTAATTTATAACATAAAAAACCCGTGACCCGCATAATAATGTAGTTCACAACAATAACAAATACATAACAAATAGTAATTTTTAAATATTATAACCAAATGATTAATTGCATTTATTAAAATGTTTGACTATGAATCAGTAAATATATCGATGTTCTTGATATTCACAAATTTCCAGCACTGCCTCTTTCAAGTAGGATCAAATTCACTTGAAAAACGCAGTGCCGGAAAATTGTGAATATCAATAAGTCGAAATCTATATATTGATTTTATAATACTTAGTGATTAAAAACAATGATTCTGAAAGATTTGTGCAGTCGAAAAAATAATTTTATTTTGTATTGTTAATATTAATAAAACTATATAGAATATGTGAGTGTCCGTGACCTACTTATTTTATATACTGTTTTAGCGGGGACTGTTTTTTACGAGTATTCGTGCACGTTACTTATTTATTATTTAAAAAAACAATGGTATGTGTGTCTGTGACCTACTTATTTTATATGTGTCAGAGGGGACTATGTTCTAAAGATTACTTGAACTAATGACGTGAAATACTTAAAAATTACATGAAAAACAAAAAATCTGTGAAAAATCAAAAATACTAGTCGACTTACTGAAAAAGATTTAAAAGAATCACAAGGATGTGGATCGATCACCAAATGTCTCATATCCAAGGATTATAGTAGTGGGGATATATCCCTAACGACCACAAGCCTCCCACTGTTTTCATGTTTTATGGCCATTTTACCCCAAAAACGTATAAAAAAAACACTAAAAACCCTTAAAAACGCATATTTTTTAATTTGCTTTATTTCGCAAGATTTAAGAAATATGGATTTAAGGCTATAAAACGGAGAAAAATACTGATAAAACTATGAAAAACGTTTGTCGGCTTGCGGTCGTTAGGGATATAAACACACTACTTGAGGATGTCAACTAGCAAGTTGCTATTTGACTAATTTATGAAAATAGTAAAACTGCTCTGAGAGGACAGTGGTATTTTTTTTTTCACTGTCCTCTCAACAGTTTTTTTTGATCCGGATCATTTTTTTTTATTCAACCTCTTTCGTTTATCAAATCTCTTCCAATATACAAGCTGGCCAGACTTATATATCAGAATCAATTCGATAATAGCAGCACACCTTATTATTCGCTTCTCGCTCACGAAGTCGATTTCATCGGCGTTTTAAGTGTGCTGCTCGAAAGTACAAATGAATTCGAAAGCGAATCCGAAAGAGGTCCGAAAACAACCAAGAAATAAATGTGCACATTATAGAATCGATCCGGGGGTGTTCGAAAGACTGGTGGCGATAATTACCGGTTCGCCACCATCACCCGTTTCAATATTTTTTTTTCATATTTATGTTTAAAAATTAATTAATTAATAAATAAATAAAATATACAAGATTTATTTCCTAAGATACCCACACTATATATTTTTTTAATATTTATTTTCAAAAATTATTTTCAATATTATTTTCAAATTTTTAATATTATTTTATGTTGAAAAAAAAACTAACCTCAGACGTGATTTGAACCACTAGCATTTGAACCACTGTGCCAGTCTAGCCCACTGCGCTATCGGAGTTCGGATTTTTGTCATTTTTTAAATTTTTAATTAATAAAAAAATAAAATAAAATAAATAAAATAAAATAAAAATAAATAAAATAAAATATAAATCTAAGATACCCACACCATTTTCAATATTATTTTCAAATTTTTAATATTATTTTATGTTAAAAAAAAACTAACCGTAGTTAGGATTTGAACCGCTATCCATTTGAACCACTGTGCCAGTCTAGCCCACTGCGCTATCGGGCTTTGGATTTTTGTCATTTTTACAACTATAAATAATCGATTCAAGTTCTTTAACTCTTTCCTGTAATTGTTTCATTTTCTTTAACCTTATCTCAGCAACTTCTACAGCTTTCATGTAAAAATGTCGATACTTTTCATTCTCTACCATCAACTCTTTGATGTATTCTAATGGTTCTTCTTCTCTTCTTTTCATTCTCTTATGTTTAACTTCATTCAATTCATTTCTCATTCTTTCAATTAAGTCAGTCATTTTATAAATATTTTTTTTATTGGATATATTAATTTTAATATATAAAAATGAATAATATAAATCTCAAAATTCAAGAAAAAAATAAATTAAATCTTGATTATAATAAAGAATTTACTCATGAAATTAAAAAAAATGATATTTTAAAAATCTCGCCAACTTCAGGATCTATTGCAAACTTAAATCGTAGGGGTGATAGTTTTTCAATCTCTTCAAACATCAAACCCAATAGATATTTGTAATGCCAAATTATATTATAAAATTGAATTAGAAATTGAAGCAAACAAAGATATAACCCTAGAAAATAATTTCTTTCCAAATTTATTCTCCAACATGAGATTAAAACTAGGATCATCAGAAATTGAAACTGTTTTGCATCCAGGAGTATATTCTACAATGTTAAATTTTATTTTAACTGGTTGTGATTATAAAAACGAATATGGTGAATTAACAGGTTGGATTCCTGATGTTAATAAAGGGGATTTAGATAAAGATGGTTTAGATATAAATTATGCTTACTATAAAAGAGTTGAACTTTATAAGTTGAAAAAATTTGAAGGTTATTTTGAATTAAAACACTTGTTCGGATTCCTTCAAAACTATAACCGGGTGCTCCATAATGTTTTTATAGAACTCATCTGTAATAGACTAGAAGGTGATAAAAGATTGTTCTATGGAGCTGCAGATACAAAAGCTAAATTAAAATTATCAACACTTGAATTGCATATACCTGAATGGACATTAAATCCACATTCTGAAATCAAACTCCTTGAAAGATTAAATTCCAACAAGTCTATAAATGTAAATTATTTAAATAGAATCTGTAGTGAATTTAGTATGACAGAGGGTTCAACATATTCTATAAAGGTGGCAAATTTAGCATACCGACCAAGATATATCTTGATTGGATTCAAAGAAACAGATCCATCATTTCAAAAAAATAACAACTTGTTTATTCAAAAGATTGGAAATGATAATTTAAAAACAATCCAAATTCAATTAAATAGTTCTTATTATCCAATAAATAGAATGGAATTTAATATTGAAAATAATGAAAACATATTCCCATATCTAAATTATATTGAAACATGTTATGATTTCAAAGTTGAACCGCAATTAAGTTTAGAAGATTTCAAAAATTTATATTCTATATTTTGTATAAATGTTTCAGACCAAGATGATCGCCTAGCCATAAATAATGTTGATGTTACACTTCATATAACAAAGGATTCTAATTTTAAAGCTAAAGTATATACATTAATATTAGAAGAAAAGAAAATAGAAATGAAATTATATGGTGGAAAGATTTCAATTATTGAAAATGTTAGGGGAGATTCTTCATAAGTGGATTCCCCCATAAAAAAACTTTTAAAATGAGTAAATATTGGACATGTGAAAGTTGTAATTGTCAAGTTACAAGACATCACAAAGCAAGTCATCTCAAAACTAAAAAACATACGAGAGTTGATATTACAGGAGGCGACCTACAATCTTCAAAAATAACATCTACAATATTAAAACCTTTTACTACAGAAAAATATCCAGGTGAAAGACATTTATTCCGTCACAATTATACTGGACCAGGAACAAGATTAGATATTAGATTAGATGAAAATAATAATCCTAAACAAGGAGAAGAACCAATAAATAGAATTGATCAAGCAGCTTTAAAACATGACATTGCTTACAACTCTGAAGATCTTAGAGATAGACATGTTGCTGATGTGAATTTAATACATGATTTAAATAATATACAAAATCCATCAAGCAAGGAAAAGATTCAAAGAGCTCTAGTTAAATTAGCAATGAAAGGTAAGATTTTCATAGGAGCAGGACTTCCTAGAATAGCAAAAGATGTTGCTAATAAAAGGATTATTGAACAAGCAGACGTTGAAAGATCCCTTGAGAATCAACTCTTTGAGAATAAACCCTTACAAACCCCAACAGAATCACAAATAAAATATGCCAACGAATTACACCATGAATTTAGAAAAAATAAAAAATATTTAAAAGTTCAAGTACATGAAAAAGATCAAACATGGTCTGCTGATTTAGTCTTTATGCCCAAATCATCAGACCCTGAAAAATATAAAATAATTTTAACAGTAATAGATTTATATACAAGATTTGCTTTTGCAAGGTGTTTAGAAAATAAAACAGGATATTCTATTACAGAAGCATTTGAAAATATATTTGAAGAATATCAAAGAATTCCAAAATATTTATGGTGTGATAAAGGAACAGAATTTTATAACAAAGTTTTTACAAAGTTTTTAAATGAAAATGATATTAAATTATATTCAACAGAAAACGAAGGAAAAGCAGTTGTGGTTGAAAGATTAAATAGAACATTAAAAAATAAAATGTGGAAATATTTTACTGCTATTGGAAAACAAAAATGGAACAATGAATTGTTACAAAAGATTGTAAATGAATATAATAATGATGTACATAGTTCTATAAAATCAACACCTTTAAATGCTTCCTTGAATCCTGAAACAGTTAAAGTGGTAAATATTGAAAATGATGTTATTGTTGATACAACCCCTATAAAACCAAAATTTAAAATTGGTGACCGCGTAAGAATATTTAAATATAAAAATAAATTTGAAAAAGGATTCACAGCAAAATGGACAAATGAAATTTTTATTATAAATAAAATACATCATACAACTCCAATAACATATGGTATCATCGATTTAAATAATGAAAAAATATTAGGTAGATTTTATAATAATGAACTACAGAAAACAGATTTTTAAGTCGACAAGCCCTAAAACAAACTTTTCCATATTTCAGCTTCTTCTCTATCCAAATAAATATAATTATATTTTTCTTTCCAATGATTATCAACAAACATATCAAACATATTCTTATCAGGTTCAACATTTGAAAATAAATCATTATAAATCATATTCTTATCACGCTTGTCTAATTTAAAAAATATAAAACAATTAGAATTATTTCTTATAGAGTTTTTATCTAAAGCATAATATGTTTGAGATATATAAATAACATTACAATTATTATGTCTACCTCGTGTAAAGTAACTCTTTTGAATCTCTTGATTTTTCATGTTAACAACATCATCAAATATAACTAGATTCTTTTTATCTTTAGGAAGTAAATCACAATGTAAAACATCTTCAGGTTTATTAGAGAATAAGATCTGGATTCCATCCCCTATATAATCATTTTTATTACTAATATCTGATTCTAAAATCTTTTCCTTGTACCAATCAACCATATCACAAGGATGAAAAACCTCTTCGGGATATGTATGTTGATTTTTAAAAATATCAATTATAGCTTTTTTAGTTAATTTATTTTCAAATCCACATTTCAAAAGTTGTAATTCCGGTTGGTTAATGGTTGTAGAATAAAGGATTAAATTATTATAATCCAAAAAACCATCTTCTAATAACATTCTCATAAGAAGAACATTCTTTCCACATCCAGAAGATCCAATAATTAAGCATCTAAAATTATCAGGAAATACTTTATTATTAAATTTAGATTTATGTCTATTTAAAATTGGTTTCCAAGTATCCATTTTTATTTATTATAAAATGACAACACAAAACCCTACAGAGGAATCTTTGCAAGAATTAATAAATTCAAATAAAAATAAATCAGTAGTAATCTCTGGTAAAAAATATTTTATTGGAAAACATGTAAAAGAACAAGTTAAAGAACATATAGGGAGTTCCTCCAAATCCGGAGGTATTCTTCCATTAGCTGCTTTAATACCTGCAATCATTGCCGGACTATCAGGTGCTGCTGGAATAGCTGGAGGAATTGCAACTACAGTTCAAAAAGCTAAAGAATCTCAAAAGACAGACCTAGAAAAAGAAAAACTACAAACTGAAATCGATTCAATGAAGAAGGATCAAGCTAAAGGGGGAGTGTCCGTTGGAAAGGGTCTCTATCTTAATCCATATGAGGGGAGTCGGCAAAAGTCTCAGGGCAAAGGTCTCTATCTTGATCCTTATAAAGGTAGAGGTTTAAATGATTTTTTAAAAAATCAAATTTCTACATCTGAATCTTTATCTTCAAAAGATAAAGATGATTTTAAAAAAATATGTAAATCTTTAAAGAATGGATGTCTTTGTAAAATTAAAAATGGTAAAGGATTATACTTGAAGCCCTTCGAACTATGATACCATTTTTAATACCATTAAAATGGTATATGAAGAAAGATTAGCACTTTTAAAAAAATTACAATCAGAACAAGATAAATATAATAAAAAAGATACAACTCAACACGCTGAATCTATAATATTAAATGAGGTAATAACACAACAACAGGGGCCAACAATTAAAGCTATAAAAGAGTTGGAAGATTTCAATGAGCAAGCAAAATTTAAAGAGTTAGAAGATAAAAAACAAAAAATAAAAGAACTAGAGTGGCAGGATAAAGAAAAAGAATCCAGTGAAAACCATCCTGAAAGAAATCAAAGAAAACGCAGAAGAATTTCTAATGTGGAAGAAGAAGAAATGTTTTTAAAAACAAAACCTCTTAAAGTTGATCCTAAAATTAGAGATGATTTACCTCCTTCAATTAGACCCACATTTAATACTAATACTGAAGGATATCAAATAATAACAATTAATAAACAAAACTTTACTTTATATTCAAATTCAGAAAATAAATCACGTATTCATTCACAAAATGTTTATAATAATGAATATTTAGACTTTGAATTTACAGATGATTTTTATAGATTACTTTGTGGATATTCTTCAGATGATGTTGAAGAAATTAAAAAATATTTAAATTTAATAAGATTAATAAGAGCTAGTTCTAAAGCAAAATATATTCAAGATTTAAAGAATTATTTAAATAAAAATGAAAAGGGTTATGTTGTTACAGAGGGAGAGGGATTGGATCCCATCAATCTTTTTATTGAATTAAGAAAACTATTAGCTG
This sequence comes from Schmidtea polychroa, assembly GCA_959609185.1. Classification (NCBI taxonomy): domain Eukaryota; kingdom Metazoa; phylum Platyhelminthes; order Tricladida; family Dugesiidae; genus Schmidtea; species Schmidtea polychroa. Next base: position 152,879 of record CAUHTR010008028.1, read on the forward strand.
CAAGGAAAGCAGGGCATAATAATTTAGATTCTGATATTTTAAAGATTTCTAAAGATTTGTTAAAACAAGGAATAATTTCAAAAGATAAATTTAATAAGTATACGAAGTTATAAAATATGAAGTTATAAAATATAAAATGACTTGTCCTTCAATATTAGATTTTTTAAAAACATTTGGAATAAATGCAAAAACAAATTTTGATTTAAAAGATTATGCAAATTATTTAAATTTAAAAATTAAAATATTAATGAATGATGAATTATCAAGTCTGGAGAGTCCCCTGAATATAATAATCAATTATCAAAATTCAAATGAAAAAGGATCTCATTGGGTTTGTATATATAAGAAATCTATCTACTTTGATTCTTTTGGGATTAAACCTACTAAAGAAGTTGAAGATTATCTCTTGAGGGGTTCTCCGATTGATTCCCCAAATGGTTATACTTTTAACTCTTTACAAGTTCAACCTTTGAATACTAAAATATGTGGTATTTTAAGTTTATATGTTTTGTATAGATTGAATAAGGGAGAGGGTGAGGGTCAGGGCCAGGGGCATACGCAGGATTTTGAATCTATAATTCAAGAAATTTATAATGATCTAGAATCTCTACTATAAGGATTTTTACTATAAGGATTTTTACTATAAGGATTTTTACTATATGAATTTACTACTAAAGAAATGGAGCTTCACAACCCTCCGGAAGATAATTTAAAAAAAATGGTAAACATAATGTCAGATAAATATTCAAGAACTTTATCTATAAATTCAAAAGAATCAGACTTTACTATAAACTTTCAAGATTCAATTAAATTAGATCAAAATTTAAATTATGAATTGGGGCTATTATGGTTTTGTGCTTATAATACTATTTTTAATATAACTAAAGATAATAATAAATTTACTATTCAAACTCGTGATGGGCATAAACCAGAAATTATAACAATAGAACCTGGGGCATATGAGATAAAAGATTTAAATGATATACTTTCTAAAAAAACAAATGAAGGTATTAAAATTAAAATGGATATACCAACTTCAAAATGTGTAATGACTTTGAAGAATATAAAAATTAGTTTTTTAGATAATTGTTTCTTTCACACAGTTTTAGGATTTAAACCTATGGATATAACAATAAAAGAAGATAAAATAATAACATCAGAAAATATTATAAAAATAATAAATACAAACACAATAAATATTCATTGCGATTGTATAACTGGTTCTTATAATAATGGTAAACAAACAAATGTTTTATATTCCTTTCCCTCAAACACAGTTCCTATGGGATATAAAATAGTTGAAAGAATGAATCCTCCAAATTATTTACCTTTATGTAGAAAATATATAATGGATATTAATTTTAAAATTCTTAATCAAGAAGGAGAATTGATTGATTTTAATGGAGAAGAGATTTCAATGTATTTACATTTGAAACAGGTTTGAATACGAAGTTCCACATGTCATTTTAAATTATTAATAAATGAGTTCTTATATTCCATGTAATAGAGGTGGTGGAACAATAAAAACAGGGTTTAATACAGAAGAAATATTAACTTTAACAGAAAATAAATATATTAATGAAAGAGGTGATTCAATGAAGGGTGATTTAATTTTAAATGGACACAAGATAAAAGAATTATCTTTTCCAACTGATGAAGCTGATGCAGTTAATAAGAAATATGTAGATGGTGTTAAAAAATATACTGATTTAACAACAACAAGAATTGAAAGTTCATTAACAACAAAAATGGATTCAATGGAATCAAAGCTTAATAATATCGAACAACGATTTAATGATAAATTTGACAAGTTACAAAGTCTGTTAACTGAACAAGTTGTAAAGTTAAATACTAGCATATTAAATTCTAAAGATAAACAAATTATGAATACTAAATTTAATACAATATATAATATAATAAATGAGATGATTACATCATTTAATAAAAGAATTTCAAATTTAGAGTCTCATGGAACACACATTAACACCACACATAGTATTAGAAAAAGAGCTGCTGAATTAGAACAGAATAAAACATTATTACCCCATACATATAAACATTTTATAGAACCAAGTTTAATAACAACAAACAGTAAAGAATGGGGTGTTTTTATGGTTGTAAAGATTATTGATCCTTATTTCTTTTTGTTTGATGATGATAATGAAAGAATGAAATGGTTTGTGAAATGTGATTATAATAGTAAGCTTGAAAAGGGTGATGTTATAATGACTAGTTATGATTTACCACACGGAGATTGGTATGTTAATACTCATTCACATGGACTACATAAAGTTAAAAGTAGGAATATCATTTTTAAAAGCACACTTGTACAATATATAGATTTAATATTTTATGAAAAAAAGGTTGATGTTGATGAAGTTCGTAAAGCATTGAGAGAATTGTATAAAGATATCCTCTCAACAAGAGTTTCTTTTGATATCCGAGTATTGGTGCCAGATGGTGCTCAGAAGAATAAAGTCTTATTTTTTTAATTATTAAAATGGACAAAGTCCAAAAGATGGAAGAAGTAAGAGAAGAAAAAATTTATCCAGAGCTCCCTCCAGAATTGAGATCATCAGGATATTATTCTTCCAAGGCCTCGGCTCCCACAGAACTTGAAATTATGAGAGTAAAAGAATTTAAATCAGAAACCTTACATTTACAAGATTTATTAAAACATTATAAAAAAATTAAAAATAGATGGAATAAAGGGAATACAGTTTTAAAAGTTATAGGTTATTCTTTAGGATTTGCATCTGCAATATTAACAGTTATTTTACCCATAACTTTACCAGTTGTTACTCTTGCACCTGTAATACTTGGAAGTATTTCTGTAGCTGATGGTTTCTTAACTGAAATAGTTTCATTATCTTATACTTCTAAAAAGAAAAGTTTATATAGAGAAGTTTGTTTATCAATAGAATTAGGAATCTCTAAATTATTTTTATTTCAATTAAAAGCTTTGGAAGATGGAATCTTAACTGATGATGAAATAATGAAATCAAATCAAATAATACAAGATATTAAAAATAATATTAATAGATTAAAAAGTGCTAATGTTATAACTAATGAATATTCTAAAAAAATTAAACGAGAGAAGTGGCTAAAGAATCATACATAAAAAAAGTTTATTGCCCTTCAAAAGGTTGATGTTGTCACTCTTAAATTAATTGTTGACATTTTTAAAAGAAAAAAATCATTTGATAGAATCTGATGTTAACTTTTCGAAATTAGTTTTTAGAACCTCTTTATGATCTTTAAATTCTTTATCACTTAGAACTTTTATATATTCAGGATCAGTATTAAAATATTTAAGTTCTAAACATATAGGATTAAAAACTTGAGAATATAAAGGTTTCTCAATTCTCTCAGGATAAATGATCTCAACTCTATAAATATCAAGATCAGTAAGATTTAAATCATAGACTTCATTTATTTTATCAAGACTTTTTATTATAGGGATTAAATCATTTCCTATAGGTAGTGTTGTTTTCATATCAGACAAGATGAATCTTTTGTCATCATAATTTGATAATGATACTTTTTGGGATTCTATCAAGTAGATATCATGCTTTTCACTTTTAAGTTGATGTACTTCATCAATTTTATCTTTATGACCTGGATTCAATGTGTCTTTATAATCTTGATGAGAAAGTTTCCTGGCTACACATCTCTGAATTCCTTTACATCTGTTATCCTTTGCAGGTTTCTCGGCTTCCAGTCCTCCCGGGAATATAGGATATCTATGTGTAATGCTTTCTTCTGTATCTGGGGTTTTAAATATAAATGTATGCTCTTCAAATTTAGGTTTTGTAAATGTTTCGTATGAATATTGTTTAGCACGAATAAATATTCCATTTTCTATTGGAGTATTTGGTTTTTCATCTTTAAATGAAAATAACTCTCCAGATGAATTTATTAAATTTGAAAGTATAGGATTTTCAGATATATCTCTTTCAAGGTCCTCAGTTCTTATTGTTAAAAACATTGAATCTGTATCCATTGCATGCATTGCTATATTCGATCCATATATGGGATGTAAGACATTATAATATGTTTCATACATTTGCAATTTTGAAAGTTCTAAAATTGCAAAGCCTATAAATATTGGTTTATTATATGTTTTCTCAAAATTCTGTAGTTCTACTGCAGTAAGATTTTCAGAAAATACTTGTGCGTTTTTAAATGTAGGCTTTCCTAGCATACGATTATAACGGGCTACATCTTTTTCACTATTTGTCAATAGTTCTATATTAGTATACTTGTCCACATTCTCCATGGTCTTGCCAAAGACTGAATTGTTTAAAAGTTTATAACCATTGTCTTTTAAAAGGTTACCTTCTCTTTTTGCAATGTTTCTACAACGGATGTTCTCCTCGATGAAAGTCTTCATGAATGCTGCTTGTTTAAATCTTATGACACTATGAACTTTTTTTAATATCATTCCTTGTGAAAGATAAAACTGTAGGAGTCTATAGTGACAAAGATAATAAGTTCGATCTGTTTGATCACAAAGAAGTTTCACTGTTGGAGGTTTATCTTGTGAGATTTGCCAGGATGAAAGTTCTTGGACATTAATCTTTCTTCTTATAGGAGCTAGAGGGAAATGTCTTGTTCCTGATTTTATATCACCTGGGTAATCGAGGTCACATTCTATAAAGTATCCTATTGGAGAATCTTTAGGAGTTGAACGTATTTCTTTTATAAGGTCTTTTAGGGTGGAACTCTGTATGGATTCTTCTTCTTCTTCAGGGCATTCGGAGGAGGAGTATATCTCACGAAAGTCACTCATTGGTAAATACTGAGTCATAATTCCTGAATATAAAGCTGTTGCATCTATATAAAGTATAAATAGAGGATTTTTCATTCCTTCTAATACTTCTTTTAGTTCCTCATCGTTAAGTTTTATATATGGATCATCAGGGTGTTTAGAGAGTCTTCGACTAGTAGTTATTGCATTTCTAGCTTTTATTTCTCTATTCCCCATTACTGAGGATACTCCTCCTCTAATGTTTGTTTTAATTAAATTAAACATGTCTTGCTCGGTTAAAAGATCTATAATTTTATCAGATTCTGGAAGATCTGAAGTCCAAATGGTATATAACATAGTATCCCAAGCTAAAGAGGGTGCAGTTATATAATTATAAGGTTTAAGAACAAAAGACTTTGTAAATTCCTCAAAGCAATCTGCTAGAATGTAAACATCTAGGGACAAGTACATACTTGTATAATCTCCTAAAGTTTTACAGTCAAACAGGTGAAACATTTTCTTTGCTCTAGCATATTCACTATCTGTAATCCCAGATTTTGAAAGTAGTGAATAAAAGTGTTCTTTCTCTGGTAATTTTGTTTCCTTATATCTTTCAAAGGAGTCAACGTAGTCATAGGGATATATTCCTTTCGCCAAGCATGTAGGAAATTCTTCTGCTGGTATATTATTTTTTTCCAAGAACTCTCGAGTGATTTTAAAATCTTCTAGCTTTAATGTTTTTGCTATGCCATCTAAAGACATTTGTAGGAAGTTTAAGGAATCTATAAATTTTAATTTTCCATATTCAACTGATTTATATTTTTCCTTTGTTAAGCCGATAACCTTGAAAGAGTTTTTAGCATTTGCTGCTAGATGCTTTATAAATAGATGTACGTCATAACCAAAAAGATTATGAAATATAACTGGTACAAATTTAGGAGTATGACAATTAAGATTACAATCTCTATGGGCTGCTCCTCGATAATTATTTTCACTTTTTAAATGATCGTGATCTATAACCTTAGGATTGGATTCTCCAAACTCTTGTTTGCACATCCAACAGTTGAAAGTATTTTTATATTCTTCTAATTGTTGATCTGAAATATTTTGAGGATACTTTGTTTTTAATGCTTTAAATATTTCATGTTCTAGATCATTTATACTTGTAGTAAAATGATCCAAGACATCTTCTGAAGTTCCTTGAAATGCATATTCTCTAGATTCTATGAGTTCAGGATAATTACTTTTAAATAATAATTTATAAGCAGATGGTAATTGTTTAGTTTTTTTAACACTATTGGGTTTATTATTTTTTCTTAGAAAGGCCTTCAACCTTGTTGGTTTCTCCTTCTGTTTAGAGGCTTTCCATTCATCCATGAGTTTATATTTTTCTATTATTTTTAAATATTGCTTGACTAGATCTTGTTTATGATTTATAGATTCAAAGTCTCCGTAAATTACTCCTAATGTTTGTAATAAATTTGAAAAGTTTTTAAAATACATCCTGGGATCTGTAGGCATTCTAATTAAAGCTGGTGAATCCTTTTCACAAAATCTTGCATGCTTAATCATGGAGTTTTTAGTTGTTGAATAATGAAGACATCTTTTACATGTTCCTCCTCCACAAGTTGGATTCTCTGGTGATGTAAAAGCTTGAAAGTTTTTTATTAAAATATAATGTTGATTATTTTCATGTTCCAAGATTAAAAGATATATCTCCCTATCGCTTCCTTGTACTTCATTACCCTGTACTTCATAATCAGAAATATAAATTGAAATAATATCTCTGCATCCATGTCCCCATCCTTTAACATGTTCATAAATATTAAGTTTAAGATTATTTAGTTTTTCAAATTCTGGAATGTCTTCTAGTTTCATTGGATGCATGAAGCCTCCTTGGCCTCCTTGGCCTTCCGGTCCTTCCGGTCCCCCAGGGAATATTAATTCATTTTCATATTCTTTGTATTTTGAAACTCTTTGAGGGTTTTCAGCTTGAGGATGTAAATGTGCAAGTATTGACCACATGAAACATTTGTTATCCTTATTCTGCACATTTATAACATTTTTAGATTTAAAGGGTGTAGGAATATAAGATTTAGGATTAGGTGGTAATCCCCTCCAATAATCAATCACTAAAGATTGGAAGGATTGAAATACTAAGTTTGAATCTCCTAATTCATTTTCAATCTCTTCTTGTTTTGCTTCTACTGCTTGAATTATTTCTTTGATGCTTTTATTAAATCCTCTAGTTGAAAATAAATATTTAAAAGGCATTGAGATTTCAACATCTAAAGGAATTGTGTCTTCTTGGGCTTGCGGTCCTTCTTGGCCTTGCGGTCCTCTCCAGTATTTTGCTTTTATTGTGATTTTATATTTTATAACATTATACCTTGTTGGTTTATAATTTTTTAAAGCTTCACAGAAAGAATCTTTTATATTTTTTTTATTTCTCTTTATATATTCTCCAGGGGTTGCAGGTCCATTAATTTTTAATTTAAATTCATCTATATGATTAAAATTATCCCAGTTGTATTTTTCTCTTTCAACATGATCAGGTTCTCCTTCTGAATAACATTCCTCATCCTCGGGATTTTCTTTTATATGTTCTTTTAAAATTTAAATGTTTTAAATAGTAGAAATTTATTTTGTTGAAAAGTTGCAATGAGGGCATGTAAATACTTCTCTAAGTCTCCCGATACAATTTTCAAAATGTTTATTATATCCTGAATGTAGATATCTTCCTTTACATTTAGGACAGAGTTTTGAATTTGTGTCATTAAGATTATTTTCTTTTAGTAAGTGAGCCTTCGACGTACAGTGGGAAACTAATCCTGTTTTATTTTTAAAAACTTTATTGCAAATATTACAGTTCATTTTTATAATAAATTTTTTTATTGGATCCTATGTTTTCTATTTTTCTATTTTTATTTTATTTATTTTTAATTTTATTTATTTTTTTATTACCAAGACCGCATTAACCAGTATTGTATTCACCAAGACCGCATTCACCAGTATTGTATTCACCAGTATTGTATTCACCAAGACCTATAGTTCCTCCGAGTAGTGGGGATATATCCCTCACGACCGCAGGCCGATATACGTTTTTCATAGCTTTATCGGCATTTTTCTCCGTTTTGTAGACTTAAATCCATATTTTTTAAATTTTGCGAAATAGAGCAAAATAAAAAATGTGCGTTTTTAAGGGTTTTTAGTGTTTTTTTGTACGTTTTTTGGGGTAAAATAGCCATAAAACATGAAAACAGTGGGAGGCCTGTGGTCGTGAGGGATATATCCCCACTACTGATTATAATAATTCAACGCTTGATACTGAGCGTAATGAAAGAGATGAAGATTATAATTGTCTTGTAGACGTTCAATTAGACAATCCATATTCAACAGTCTTAGGATCTCAAAAATCATTAGAAGAAGCTAATAATACTACGTGTCAACCTATTGCACCCGAAGAAAACAATACGAGTTGAAAGAAAGTGACTGTAAGAGAATATAATGAAAATTTAGTTTAAAAGACGGTGCAATTTGAGTTAATAATAATTTGAATGTCTCATCGTTGTTTAATTTTTATTGATATAATAATAAAATAAAAACTTACAAGACAAAAGTTATTTCAAAAATGGAGGCCGAAAGAAAATATTTGTACCAATCCACGACTTTTGAAGTGTAGGCCATGGTATAACCCAGTGGTTCTCAATTAATATAAAAGCGCGGAACACCATTCACATGATTTTTTTACACGGAACACTGACAAAAAATACTTAAAAATTTACAAACGAACATATTATTTCATGAAACTTGGATACGAATGTTTCATATTCAATTTTATACCATAATTGGGAAAATCTCATGGTGGGCCCACAATGAGTGACCAATCACAAATTACTATAAATCTGTTGTAAACGGAAACAATGCCTTCTTATAAGGCTCATATAAGCAAAGAAAATACCACGCGCAACAATAACAAGCAATAAAAACACTTATAAATTGTATGTTTATATATCTGTGTAACGGCTTTCTCATTGAATCATCTTATAAAAAAAATTAATTGAGGATTTGATGATATGTATCTTAAATGCAAATTTAAAGTTAAAATGTCATTATTTTCGCGGAACACGGGTTGAGAACCACTAGTGTAACCTCTCATTTTCTTCATATTAGGGAAATGCGCGAGAGATTCAATGAGTTTACAAAGCCTATCATCTTACAAACATGTTTGTCTTTTCCCTCCAGCTCCAAGTTTAAAGAACTCAATATTTTAATGATGTATGTGAGCAAACCTAAATTCACCAACCAGCAAGGGTCAGTTAACTTATCGAAATTTTCATTTTTGCCATTGTATATTTTATTTCTTTAATCAAGTTTAAAAATCTTGTAAGAATTTCATCTTTGCTGAGCCAAAGTACTCCAGTGCGCAGGATTAGATCAGATTATTTATATAGATCCGTGATAAGTCTATTCTTTAAAGAGGGTGCTAGAATAGAATTGAATATTTTTGTAACTACTGTTATAACGTGTTCAAAAGACAGTATTTTACTGCACAAAACTTCTTGACGGCTAATACAATGGTAGGCCATTAAATGAATCGGTAGTAGCGGCGGGCGGTGTGTACAAAGGGCAGGGACGTAATCAACGCAAGCTAGTGACTTGCGCTTACTAGGAATTCCTCGTTCATGTGAAATAATTACAATTCACAATCCCTGATACGACAATGTCTCAAGAGATTACCCAACTATTTCTAGTTAGGAAAACTTGTTATTACTGTCATTGTAGCGCGTCTGCGGCCCCGGACATCTAAGGACATCACAGACCTATTAATACTCTATTTCATATAGCTAAACGTTATTTATTCTTCTAATAAGTGAGAATTTACATTGAATATAAATTCACAATTTAGTAAGTCAGAGTCTCGTTCATTATCGGAATTAACCTGACAAATCGCTTCAATAACTAAGAACGGCCATGCACCACCAGCCACCGAATCAAGAAAGATTGAAATGAATTATCTTTCTTGCAGAGAACAATAAATCCATTGATATTACCAATTGTTGCTACCCCTTCAGTGATTGTGCAAAGGTATATCTGTCGACTTGGGGTATGTTTTGAATGGATTATAAATATCCTCACCCAGACCCAAATATAGTGGATGGGCTAAGACTACCATATGATTCGGGCCCGGTAATATTTTACAAAAACATGTAAATTTAGAATTAATAAGAAATCTGGAAGAGCAAATGAAAACAATCGTGTGAATAATATTTTAGATTTTCCGCTATTTTTACTCTAGTAAAATCTTGAGTTACCAAAAACTTTAGAAAACTTTCCAAAAAAGAATATTGAATTAGATGAAGCTACTGATGTGTTGAATCGTGTTACAAAAACGATAGAGGTATTGGGGAACTCATGTGAGGATTGAAAGTAGAAAGGGAACATGAAGTTAGAAAGTGAAAGATTGACACAAAGTTTCAGTGAAAGCGTCAACGAATTACTAAACGACATTTTGATGAACTAGCCTCAGATTTTTGCTTTGATTATAATGAACAACAATTCAAGGTTAAGGTTTCTTATTTTGTATTTGTAATATGCTCAGATTAATCAACGTTTTACGGGATTTTTTCCAATGTGACAAATTTCTTAGGAGTACTCGAACCAAAAACTTTTGGGAAATTATCAGGAAGTCACTTGAAAAAGGCAGTGCCGAAAATTTGTGAATATCAAAAAAACATGGAAATGTTAGAATTGTAAATTGATTTTTTAATAGTACAAACCCGGAGTTAGCATAATTATTTAAGTGATTTCCGCTCTATGTGTAAAAATATGCTTAATCTTACACGAGTCGGTTTGACTAACGAAAATATATAAATATTAAACACTGTATTTATTAAAAAGCTTAACTATGAATCAATAAACATGTCGATGTTTTTTTGATATATTTACTGATTCTTAGTCAATAAATAGTTAATAAATACAATGTCAATTGGAAAGAAATCAGAAGTGAAATTAAAAAAAAGTTCTTATAAATTATCAGAAGCGGAGATTTTGAAGCTTTGGGAAAAATTTGAAAAACCGTATCCGGCAGTTATATCGTCTGAGTTTCCTGCTTGCAATTTCAATTGTGAAGAATGAATTGAAGAAAACAATGTCAATTAAAACATCTTCGGAATTAATTCTTATAAAGTAAAGCTGTTTAGAAAGTGAATTTTAGGAAATCTAAACAGTTTTTATGTGGTTTTTTACCCTTCCTGTTAGAGTAGCTAGTTTTGAGAGGACATTTAGCAAATCAAAATTTATCAAAGGCTACAAGAGAAATTCTAATGGCCAATCTAGGCTTCCTTATCTTTCTATTCTAATCATAGAACATGCAGAAGCAGATAAAATGGATCTCAAAGAACAATTCTAAATAAATCATGGTGGTGTATGAAATGTGCTATGTTTAATAAAAAATACTTTTATTGTTCTATTATTTCATTATTAAATTACAACTTCAATCACATTAACATTATACAAATTAATGTTATATATGCCTTCCTTCTAATTGCCTATTCTAGGAATGTGATAAACTACAGATTATCCTGGGAGTCCTTACAACTTTATTAAGACAAAAAAGGAGAAAATGTGGATCAGAATATTATTTCAACTATAACTTTATATTCGCTAGATGGTTGTACTACCACTCTTCGGGGACAGTCCTAGCAAAGCGATCTTGTTTAAATTTAAAACCTTTAAATGCTAAAACTCCTCTCCGATTTGGGGTCAAATTATTCGCTACCCTAGTTCGTTCGGGTTGAGGCTAAAGAGGTTCATTGATCATTTTTGCATAAGGGCCTACAAATCCAAACTACTCGGCTGTATATATCAGGTGTCTTTTAGCAAAATCATTTTTTCCACCACATAAGAGTTTATGGGTGCATAATTTTAAAATTTGTAACTGATAAAACTCTTGATGCGAATATCTTTCGTTAACTTAAAGAAAAGTTTTTTCCATCCTTGATTAGGTTTATGTTTTAAATGACTGTTTGCAACCTTTTCCCATTGCGAACTTGTAAAATACTGAATTATTTTACGCAGAGATCATATAAATGAAAAAAGGACAAAGTGAAACTAAATACGCCGTAAACGTTATCGAGGGTTGTCAAGCATAAACAGTTTTCATTATCACAATTTTCATCACAATTTTAATTATTTATTATAAATTTATGTATGAGTTCAGTATATATTTTTTCCGACCAATGAAATTCTTTTGTGGAACAGCGGCTGCGGAAAATTGATTTTTTTTTATTTATTTATACTACTTATAGACATAATATTATTTTATTTGATAATTCTTTTGCAGCTCATTTATTATTCTTTTCAGCTGATTTCTGTGAATGGTTTCTTATTTCTTATTCATATCTCTTAATAAATGTTCTGCAATTTAGCATTAAAAAAATATTTTTATTAGAATAAACAAATCATAAACATCCTGGATAAGAAGAAATTAATGGGAATAGAAAAGACAAACATAAATTAACTAATTAGTTAATTAATTAAAAATTATTTACTCCAGCAATCATCATGATTGAGGAAAAAATTTGTCAAGTGAAAGACCAATCGAGATTACCTTGATTTGAACAAGGTTTTTTGGGGAAATCACGGTAAAAAGAAAAGATATTTTTCATCTAGTTTTCCAAGTATTAAATTCCATTTTATTTTGCAATGATTGATGGGAATTTAAAAATACATAATTGTTGTTATTTTATTTTATATTATAGTCGAAAATAAAAGAAGACTACATAATAGTGAAAGTAACATGTACCTTATGTATTGTTTTGATCTATAATCTTACAAACAATAATATGAAAATTATTGAATTAAAAAAAAAAAATCAAAGGTGAAACTAAAATATAAATATTATTTTATCAATTTGATATAATAAAGCTCATCTCAATACGCATTTTATTTTTAAATTTTTTAATTAATTTTTAATATTTTTAAATTTTACCTAAGACTATAGGTAAATGTATACCGATCCAGGGCCATATTTAAATATAAGCAGTTGCTTCGGCCCACTAGGGTCTGGAGCCGCATTTAGTCACGATAAAAATTCATTCAATAAAACAAATATTTAACTACAAAATCTAAAAATAATTAACCCAACATAAATAATCTACATTCTCCACATATATTTGTTCTTAACACGAAATGCAAAAAAATACATACAACGAAATCTGAAACTTCAAATGAGCAATTATTGGAATGTCGAGTTAGACTCAACATAGAACCGCAAAGGGTTAAAGCTAAAAGCCAAGTAATACATACGATACATGCTAGAAATCATTTGTGGAAAATAATTATTGACTCCATCAGAGTTTCCGGTAAAATCTGTCTTGTGACAGCAATGTTGATTGTAGGCATTACTTTGTGTGACAAAAACAAAAAAAATAATAATAATAATAATAATATTACGAAAAACACCGAATCCAATATATATATTTTACTACAATATATTTCTACAGAATCACTGTCATCGTCAGGTAGAATTGAAATTCAAACTAAATCAATCTAAATTGCTCTTTTTTAAACAAACTAATTAACTAATTCATTAATTTTTTTAATATAATTTTGTTAAAAATTCATAAAATTCTGCTTAATTTAAACCTTTTGATTCGAAAAATGTATTTAATGAAAAGATTTTCGACTATAAGATTATAAGATAGTCCTATAAAATAGATTGACAAGGACTATCTTATAGTCGAAAATATTTTCATTAAATACATTATTCGCAGCAAAAGGCTTAAATTATCACTTTATTGTTTTTAATTATAATAATAATATTAATAATAATAATAATATTAATAATAATAATAATAATAATAATAATAATAATAATAATAATAATAATAATAATAATAATAATAATAATAATAATAATAATAATAATAATAATAATAATAATGATTTTTGATCACTTGTAAAAAGCTGTACCGAAAATTCGTGAATATCAAAAAACATCGATATCTTTACTGATTAATAGTCAAATTAATAGTCACAAGTTCTGATGAGAAACTTAAGTGACATATTGACACTTAAATCTAGAGGTTGCAATTTCTTAGTCAAGTCACCTAGAATAATCACCAGTTGAACATATTTTAAAACTATTTTCTTAACATGTTTATTAGGATGACAATTTGCCAATTGCCAATTGAAAAGAAATCAGAGGTGAAAATTGAAAAAAATTCTTATAATAATACATATTGCCAATAATAAAATTAAATATGATATTTCGAAATGATAGATCTATTTATAAGCATAGCATGATGATCTTTTAGTTTAAAGACCTTCAAATTACTCATCTTCTGATTCGGGGAGGGGTGGGATTAAATTGAATAATCACGCTAAATGATTTGATTTGGAACTAATATCGTATTTTATCAAATTATTTTCCAAAGTGAGGCTTTTTTGTTAACTAAACATTCACTACAACCAACATTCACATAGTTACAAATATTACCCTTCTTAGCAGCATTCTTTAGCACATTTAGTTGTAAGTTTCTTCCAGTTTTTCACGATCCGACGACAATTTTCAGAATAAGATACAGAACAAATTATTCCACCTTTCATATAAGTATGATCCAATTCTCACAAGAAGTTCTGATGAGAAACTTAAGTGACATATTGACACTTAAATCTAGAGGTTGCAATTTCTTAGTCAAGTCACCTAGAATAATCACCAGTTGAACATATTTTAAAACTATTTTCTTAACATGTTTAGTAGGATGACAATTTGTTGAGTCGTAAATAAGTAGAGGCTTTATATTAAAAGGTCCTTTTCCACGCCATATTCCTCGCACTTCTGTTAACCATTCACTGAATACTTTTCCGTTTATCCATCCATTTTCATTTACTTTTACAATGATACCACTTTTAAATTTTCCTATGGGATTGTTTTCCGTTTAAAAATAATCATTGTAGTATTATTACATCATTGTTTCAACTGCGTCAACAGTTCTGGTGACTGGCATATCAAAGCTTATTGGAACTTCATCCATGTTACTTGTATGAGCCATATCAACATCAATACTTCCTTAGTTCTAAATAAATTTTAAAACTTGCTATATTTTCCCAATCTAGAGGCAAATTTTGCCCAACTGAAGTTATAGGTTTGACTGATAGTCTATTAAACCTCATAAAGCAAAAGCACCATTTATTAACCCCTGTAAATTTGAGTATATTGTTTTCCGTTGTAATTTCCTTAGATTTTATCCTGATGACAATTGTTGAAACACCTTTATTTCTTTTCCTGGTGTTAATTACCCAATCCTTAAGTTCATTTTCTAATTTTGATCAGTGCTCAACTCTTCCCCTTCGTACACGCGTAAATGGATGCATTTCCTTCAGAAATTGTTTCAACTTCTTCCAGTTTCTAATACATTAGCACCTACCGCCCTATTACTATGCTCCTTTACAAATAAAACAATCTCTAATTTTATTGCTGAGGAATAAAATTTTCTTCGAGTATTATTTATGTTGGGTTCCTCTGGAAATACGCAGTGATGAGATTCACCCAGTACCAACCGATACGCCCGTACTGGTTCTTAATAAGTTATAGTATGTGCGTACTGATTTTTCATTTTACAAATCAATAAAAATTTGGAAAGCGTACCGATTCCAAAGAAAATTGAATCCCATAAGTGAAATAACGTATTTATTTGATGTTTGAAATTTGTAATTTTAGATTCAATCCCGATTATTCAATACCCAATAAATGTTAATCATAGCCTATCATTCATAGTTATAACGACAGTTTGATATACATAAAAAAACAATGCTAATTGACCAGTTTTAAGTTTTTGTTACTGAAAAAAGGAGAATTGATTAAATAAAATAAAATGTAAATCTGATTATTAAGAAAATGCGAATGACACGTTCAAGAAATCTATAAATGATAAATATAAAATTATAAGAACATTTTTTTCCAAATTTCACCGCTAATTTCTTTTCCATTGTATTGATTAAAAAAGCTTGACAATAAATCAGTAAATACATAAAAAACATCAATATATTACTGATTCATAGTCTAGCTCTTTTAATAGATAAATATAAAAATAATATTTTATATTTATACGAAAAAATAATAAAATAACAGGTGAAACTTATACAAGAAGCTTTATTTCAAATTCTTAAGCGTCGATGCGAGGACTCTATACCGTAAAATAGGATAATTAAGTTGAGTCGCGATTAATTATCAAACTTTCTGAATTTTATGTATATTTTGGGGAAAATAAAGAAATCTTTATTTGTTGTTGGTTTTGTTATCGAATAAGAGTTCTCGGAGTCAGATTAGAGCATGAATCCTAGTGAAATGTTTTATAAGCTCAGCAATATAAACATGTATAATAACTATGTTTTCATCACCTAAATGAATTTGATTAGAATATTAATTTACATAATTGTAACGAGAAATTGCGGTCATAAAATATAATATAGAATCAAATGGTATATGAATGTGAAAATGTTGATGAAACAATTGTAATTAAATGACATTCAATACTGAAATAAAACTGTTATTATAGCTGTCATTTATGACATCATTTTATGGTTATCACTGATTAGGACTATAAAGTAGCTTATATATATATATATATAGTATTTTTAAATATCGTCCGTTAAATAAATTCTTTAGTGCACTAAAAATTAAAAATAAACTCTCGTATTTCTTAAAATTTCCCTTAAAAAGTGTAAAGTATCCCTAGTAATCATTAAGCCCAAAGGTGAGAAACACTGAGTCATGCTGTATGGAAGCTAACTGTAACAAATATGTTGGGTTTTATTAATTCAAGTCGGTAACCTTTGACTCCGTATGTCCCTTTAATTGAAAATCACCACTAAGAAACTACCTAACATATATTTGAATCACAAAAATATATTTCTCGCGACACCAAATAATCAATAAACAAGATTTTATGAGTTTGACCGATCCTCCACTCGGTGTTGATACCTTGACAAAAGATAATATTCATCTTTTTATTCCCTAGCTTTCACACCAAATAATCAATAAACAAGATTTTATGAGTTTGACCGATCCTCCACTCGGTGTTGATACCTTGACAAAAGATAATATTCATCTTTTTATTCCCTAGCTTTCACACCAAATAATCAATAAACAAGATTTTATGAGTTTGACCGATCCTCCACTCGGTGTTGATACCTTGACAAAAGATAATATTCATCTTTTTATTCCCTAGCTTTCACACCAAATAATCAATAAACAAGATTTTATGAGTTTGACCGATCCTCCACTCGGTGTTGATACCTTGACAAAAGATAATATTCATCTTTTTATTCCCTAGCTTCTTTTGACCAACTCTTTCCTTTTCTATTCGATTTAATTCTTTTCCCCTTTTAAGAATCTCCCGATTCTATCTTTTCTTTTTACCTAAACTTTCTAATTTGTCTTTTCCCTTTTCCTACTCGTGATTTCTTCGAATTCCTAGCTGAGGCTAATTGTCGGTTTGCTCTGATTTTCCCATCTCTTATATACTCTTCGAAATCTGAATGACAAATGGTTATTGGCGAGCCAATCTCTCTCCTAACATTTGACTCCACATATCTGCTTCGGCTGTCACCCAGAATGGTCCGACGAACAAAGATAATTAATGGCCCGCCCGAGCCTTTCTGCATGCACTATCTTTTTTTTGGTCTTCTCCCATTAATCATTGTGACCAGATAATGGGCCTAAATTTTCAATCTGTTTACTTTTCTCTTTGTTTACCCAACTCGGATATTTTTTCTACTAGCTAATTAATTAATTAATTAATTTCATTTTCTTGTTTCTTCATCTTTTTATTTTCGCACTCGTACTAACACTTCCTGAAAATTCCATTATCATCATGTTATTCCTGGCTACCTTGTTCCCCCATGACCAATTTTCCAGACTTAAATTCGAATTTATGAATCTTTTATCGATTTTCCACAATTCACATTTTTGTGCTTTTCTCATATATTGATGTACCTTCTCGAGCCTTTCTACCCATTTTATCTCTTCGCATTGTCGATTCTCTCCCTGACCAGTCTTACACTTCTCTCATTCCTTTAATTACAGATATAATTTAATTTTACTTTTAATTATTTTATAACCATAACAAATATATATATATATATATATATATATATATATATATATATATATATATATATATATATATATATATATATATATATATATATAATTTTAAATTTCTAAAATGGTTTTAAGTTGGAATTTTTTAAAAATATTATAATTTACATTTCTCCTATTTGCTTCTCTTTTACTCATGGAACGTTGGAATGTGATAAAACATTAGAAAAATCATCTAATTGGATTATTTTATAATTAAAAAATCTCGTAATAAATGATTAATGTTCACAATTTTTGTCTCTCTGTGCAATGTTTTATAGGCTTGTTGTGTTGTGTAAGTGCGTTTGTATTTTATTTTTCTAACCAAAATTTTTTTCTCTTTTTGTATTGAAAATTCCTGTAATTTATATCAGTGTCCTTGATATTTGTTCTTATTTCAAGTAATTTATTTATATTTTCTAGTTTATAAATTTAATTTATTTTTAAACGAACCTTAATTTATGCGCCTTGGTGTACTACTGTAGTATGCCATTTAAAATAAAACTTCGTCAATTTCCGGTAATATTGGCATTTGTTATGACCATTAACATAATACAAGGCCAATCTTTTGATCATGTCGGTGTTTATTTACGAGAAGCCTATTTTCGAACATGGTCAACAATATCTAACTTTAAATTAATCTAAGAATGTTAGATTTGTTCCAGTTATTTTAAACAGTTTATTCAATTTTTTATTATTTCAACATTTTTTATCCACGAATTTCGCATTAAAAATTTAAAACTCAGTTATTTTTTACGGGTTATTGCTTGTGCTGTTATAAATATGAATGCTCATAACTCTTAAAATGACCTTATTTACACGACCTTAAGCTATATCATGTGCACGACCTTAAACTATATCATTTGCACGACCTTAAGCTATATCATTTACTATGACTCTTGGGATACCCTGAGTTATTAGTTATACTTATACTAACATAAAAATAATTAAGACAATTAGTGTCTAAATTTAAAACCTATTTTAATCCACTCAATTTTTAAACAATAAATAATTTAAATTATTTAATAAATTTAAAATATTTATAAGATCTTATATTATTTCTTATATATAAATGGTTTAAAATTTTTATTTATTAAAAATTTATTTAAGAAATTTGTGTCAATTAACGTTGAAAAAATTCAACCATAAAAAACATGGTTTTTGAAACTCTATATTTCTCTGTCTTAATTTTACTCGAAACTCAAATATCAATATGCGTTGTCAATGGTATAAAATATTTATTATTACCTAAAATCAATTTTTTTCCCGTGACCAAACGAAACCCTAAATTATGTGATCATGATAATGTGATAATGATAATCATATCAATTGTTTTAATCAACTCACTTTCCGTAATCGGATCGATCTGAAATTTTGATAGTAGTATTCTCGACAACTAATTTACTTGCCAAATTTCAGCTCAACCCGATCACGGAAAGGAGGTTGATTTGGCCTCACAATATTTGCGCGGCACATACAAACATACAAACATTAGAGAAGTTAATATAGAGAGATTAAAAAGGAAAAGAATATCCGCAAAGAAATATTAATTTGTTTAATTAATACCGCATTTCTTTAAATTAAATTTTCTATGCTTGTAATATAATTAAAACAAACAAATATAATCAATGGAAAAGTTTTTTATTTTCAAAATTTTATATTATCTAAATATTATTAATTATAAAATAATTACATTAAATACATTCAAACGAAATGATGCAATGTTAATTTTTTTCAAAATCATTATAAATATTTTACATAAATTGGATAATAAATAATAAAATTAATTAATTAATAAAATTCCCAAACTCATTATTACGAAATGAAATGAAAATTTCACCGATTTAAAAAACATTAATAAATTAATTTAAAATAATAAAATAAAATTTAAATAAAATCTCACCTGGTTGAATTTTGGAGAAAATTCGAAAATTCTGGATCAACCATTGACAAATCGTGTTGGATTCCAATTCAGTTCGATCAATTAAAGGTTTCTTTAGTAAATCAATTACAAAATTAAAAAGCATTTTCAAATCGAGTCAATCAATTAGTTTGAATTTTGAAATAATAGTCATTTCAAATAAGTCCAACATTTAAATAAATATGCATATCTACAGAATCAAGTCAAAATTCAGAAGTATTGATGAAGGAATCTGATTGGTTGAATTTTCATGACTAACAAATGCTGCAGGAACGTCAGCAGAATAATAGAATAATAGAAGAATAGAGATTGCTGCCGGCGTATATCCATTAGAAACTAAATAATAAATTTTAATTGAACTGTTAGATTTTAGCAGTAAAAAATAATGGTTGGTTAATTAATTAATTTTATAAAAAAAACAATTTTATATTGCTATACCACGTTTGCAATTATTCTACGTTTTCCGTTGCTCATGGGCCGTCATGCACAAATCCGTTCTTGCGTGTCATTATAATTTAAAAGCGATTTAAAAGCCGTCTTAAATTTTTGGAATGACCTTTATCACGTGCGTTATATGTCACTCAAGTGTAAGCAATTAAAATCTATTACTTCTATTGAATTTTATTAATAATTAACTAAAAAATTAGTTACAGTAAAAAAATGCAGTATAATTATAAGATTAAATTAATTGACACAATTACAGGTACCCCCAATATATTAATGCGCATTTTATACAAGTTTATTTTGCAATACATTTCTATAAAAGTAAAGAATTGTTAAGAATGAGCAAGTTAATTAAAAATATTGGTTAAAATTTCATAAACTTTCGAGTGTAAAATTCTAATAATGTCAGAAAAGGAAGAATGGAAACTGGTGAAAAAAAACAAATATGAATTAAATAATTTCAAATTGATGGAATGTCCTTAGGATGTATTGCTTCAAATATACTAATTGATAAGAGTAAGACCAAATCAATTTCACAATTGTTTTCTTCCCATTTTTTGCCTTGAATATCTAAGAACATAGCCAAAGATGTTTCTTTAACGTTTTCAATCTTCCAATTTTCATGGTTCAATAACCCTTCACATCGGAGGACAAGTATGTCTCGACATGAAAGTGTATTCCCATGTGCGACTAACTAGAATGTCTCGTCATGTTGTGTATTGCAATTACGTAACTAATAAAATTATTCAGCACACTGAATTTAATTGCTATCGCATAACAATTTTTTCAAATTTAATCGCAACCATATTCGACCACAAGGAGGACCATCTTCTTCAATTGTCGATGCTAAATGCATTTTTTCTCTACAAAGTTTGGCAAGCTGGAGGTAAAACATAACTTCAATTCCAGCATGATGTACTGAAAACAATACTTTGTGAACCGAACATTACAATGACTGTTCATTGCATGAAATCCGTAAACACTTACTCTTTCTTTTCCAACTTAAATTTTTTTGTAATAACAACGCTTCTATTGTATTAAAACTTGCGTTTGAAGTTTTAAGAATGGAAGTCTTTTTAAAATGTGGATATATTAAAACTGGTGTAGTAGTTCAATGAATACTTTTCCGAAGTCATCAGTCCGTATCAACTTATTCTTATTGCTTCCACATAGTGATTCCAATCGCCTTGAAAACTTTGCATAATTTTTTATAAATTTCACATAATAATTCCAAATTCCAAAGAAACTTCGCAAATTTTTAATACATTTTGTCCTTTAAAAATATTTTATCACTTTTAATTTTTTTTTGTTAATTATATGACCTTAGAATTTTGTCCATTCCTTCAATATTTGACATTGGAAATGCTTTCCTTTCTGTAACTTTATTCAACGATCGAAAATATAAACATAATAGTATTTAAACTTTTCTTTCTTCCGCGCGCATACCGGTAACGCATTTCATTGAAATTCACATTGTCTAATTATTACATTGTTTTCTAAGTTTATGGTTTTTTTAAAATTGACCCTTCTGTTGTGCTTTAAGTGCTTTATCAAATTAGTGTTTCCAACATTCCATTTATTATTCATAAAAATACAATTATTTTTTTCTATTATTTTGAAAAGTTGATTGCTTTTTATCTATTTTAAATTATCTACTGATTTCCTAAATCGCGTTTCATCCGTCAGCTTTTCTTTAGCTTCGAAGCTGCCAATAACTGTCATCATAATCGTTATGTTGATTTTCAATTTCAGAATGTTTTATTCGATTTAATATTTAACATTTTCTATAGTGATGGTTAGTGTGTACACAAATTGATCTACAATCGGTGACTCATAAATCTAACGAATTTCATTTTTCCTTAGATATGGCTTTCAGATAAGATGTTTAATTTTAAGTAAATTTTAAGACTTTAATTTTGATCCATATGGATATGACATCATTATTGAAGTTCTTAAATATTACTTTTAGTCAACATTTGTATTATAAATTATTTTTAATTAATTTTCAGGTTTTTTAGGAATTTCATGAAATTATTTTGGAATTATTTTGACATAATATAAGTCAGATATATTTTTAATTATAATTAAATAATTAAATCAAACGCCAACAATGTATTTTTCTAAATCGTTCTAAAACAAATATTAGAAATTCTCATGAATATTTAACTTAATTTTAACTCAAAAATAATTCTTACGATGATATTTCGTCATTTTCATGACAATTTAAAGTAGTTTCTTTAAAAATACAATAAATACATATTCAGCTTTATTTCTTCCCTCAGAATTGTCTAAAATAAATTTATTATAGAAACGTATCTCAGCGACGCATTTCAATATATCGAAAGTTTGTATGTGTTTTAGTATGTGTGAAGTATTTAACTTTTCTACCAATTTTTAGATTTTGAAAGTGTAAGGTGTATCTCATTGAGAACATCAGCGTGAAATCAAAGTATGTGTTTTCTATAATTTAAGATTATTGATTTTTTATCATATTATAGGAAATTTATCTGAGTAGTTTCTGGTGTGATATCTTAAATTTAATTAGTAATTCAATTCCTACAATTATTCCTGATGACAACTCTTCCGCCACTAAAAATTCTGTTTTTTTCAACTTCGCCATCAATTTATATCACTAATATAACTCTAACTTTGGTTTTTAATGGGGTACCATTGTTAGTAACTGCTAATTTTCTTTGAATATTTCCCCATTTTTCAACCAAATCTGAATCTATCACGTTTATCCTTGCTCCAGTATCTAAAAAACAATTTTTCCAAAATCCGTTTATTTTTATTTTTAAACTAGACCTACACCATCCCCCTTATGTCATAGACTATATTAAATCGACTTCCCTTTTTTATATAATTTAAGAGGAAGACTTAACAGATTTAAATATGTTCTACATTTTAGGATAAATGATGACAAAGAAACAAAATAGCAACTTTTACAGAAGGCTAAGTTTAGTGTCATTTGTCATTTTCAGGTCAAAGACAGCTGTAGTCACAACAATGTGGAAAAATAATAACCTGGTACACCAAATTATTACTTTAATAATAGTTCTTGGTTTCATTTCGTTGTTTAGTTTAGACACATTTTCTCATTGTTTGAGTATATATTTTTAAAGGATTTAATTTAAAAATATATCCAAACTATGGTCTTACTACACTTGAGTACCACACTGTGACTACATCTGATACTATTTATAACGTTCAGTTATTTTTTATGATGAAAATATTAACATCTTGTCAAGCTTTGATTACCTTATCCCTATATTTTCCAAACTCAGTCCACCCTATATAACAATATTGATTTAGATTTTTAAAAACATGTTTGTTTAATAAATGTTAAATGACATGAAATCTGCTTTTATTTTTATTGCATTTTATTAGCAACAGAGTTTTATTTATTCAAAATATTTTAACACATTAACTGCCGCATGTATCACTATTTGATATCAATGATATGTTCAAGATAATCGTAGTGTTGATTAACAGCGTTTGTGGTATGCCAACTATTTTTCGGCAGGGACAAATTGTAACTCACACTATATTTCTTTAGAATAAAACCAGTATTTATTATTTAGTTCACGGGCTCCACAGAATATTAAGAATCAATCCGTTCAAAATCCCAAACATAGAAAGTGTTAATTAACTATTCTAATTAATATTTTATTAAACAATTTGCGTTACCATTTTATTAATTAACACTAGATTTACCGCTAAAAATAGGTATACTTAATTCGATATGTGAAATGAGGGAGTCGGTAGAGGAGAGTAATTAATATTTACCTATATTTCATGACGTATCTAAAAACCAACATATGTATTCAAAAAATAATAAGTCAGTATTATATTTATTTAGCAATAGAATTTTAAATGAGTCAAATTGGCTCAGTCCATAAATCTAGTGTTAAAATATATTCTACAATTCTATAAATGTTGATAATTTAAAAATGAATTAAAAATTTTCCAAAGTAATTTTTTTTTATTAATATTAAAGTATTATTAATTCATATACAAAAATTCTTTAAAATAACACTATTATATTTATAGTTTTGACATTAACAACTTTGTAATAACAAAATTGATTTGTTTTAATTACTCGTTTACTTAGATATAACCTCTAATAATTTTAATTATGTAATTTATCATTTCAATCTAAATTTTGTTATTAAATAGAAATATTGTTATAATTTCGCTCAAGTTACCAATTAATTCATCAAAACTAATTAAAACTGGCTTTCCAAAAGAGACGATTGTCTGATTTCTTAACCCCTGTAAAGATTTCAAATCTTAAAAAGGAAACAAAACCTGAGAATTCCGGTTTACCAGATGATATTATAGAAGGGCTTGCTGATGCTTTTGATCTCCTATATGATCCTGAAAATATGTGTCATCTTTCAAAAGAAGAAAGAATTAAATTATATGGTCAGAGAGACCTAAGAATTACAAAAGAATATAAAACGATAATGAAATATTTTGGTAATCTCAGGTCTGTCATTGAATTAATGGGTACCAATTGCGGGAGAAAACGAATAATCACTGCGCACAATTCAATTGAATCTGACAATGAATCTGAAATGCCAACACGAATTAACTGTTCACAGGTTCCAAGAGCAAATCCAGTTCCCCATAAAATCGTTCTGCCTCCAATAGTGGATTATCGCTCCATGACAGTATCGAAGGTTAATTATAAGGAAATTAAAGACATGAATATCGAAGTTGATGTTGTCAAATTTTTATCAAACAAACATGATCTCTCTTCAATGGAGCATCGTCAGTTGCAGAAATTAAAACAAAAATTAAATATTAATTAAGAATTTATTTTTTATAATATGATTGCAGAATTTCATGACAAATTTTTAATATATTGCTTTGATGTTTGTTATTTTTATTATTTATATATTTATTATTATTCATTATTATTATTATTGTTTTTTTATTGTTATTATATTATTATTTGTTATTGTAATTTTAATTTTAAATTGAGATAGCCTCAAAACCTAGCATAAAGTACTTAAGAAATACAAAATTCATTGAATTTCAAAATGACCTTGACTTTGTTTTAATTGATAATTTATATTTATTGTGAAACTTCATCAAAATTCAAAAAAGAAATCATTTCACATTAGGAAAATGTTTGAAGACGAGGTGAAAATATATCGAGACGAGGGAGATAATGAGCATTTTGAAATTTTAACGAAAGAAAAATGTGATTTGGTAAATGAAGTCGAAGAGAAAGTAAAATAAAAAATTGTTTTGTATTGAAAATTGAAATTTTTTATTTTTAGTTCAATAATTCAGATAGTTTGGATTTTCAAATATTGGAAAAAGGTAATTATTAATTTTTTTGTTTATCTTCAGAAGATTTTATAAAAATTATTTTTAAAATTAATTTTTCTTTTTCTTAATTATTTTATTGTTTCGGAAGATTGGGAATCGTGATAAAATAAAATTTGAAAGATTATAAAAACTTTTAGAACGTTTATAAATGTTAAAATCTTTTTTATTTCATAATTTAATTTAGTAATTTTTGTTGGATTTTTTTTATATAATTGAATTTTTTATCGTTTTTTTGTTATCTAGAGTTGTTTGGTATAAATCCTTTCCTCTTTTGCATTGTTCTTTTTTAAAATGTTTAAATCAGTGTTTCCCGAACTTCTTTATGGCATGCCCTACTGTAGTATTTTCAAAAGGCATATGCTCCACCAATCCCTTTGAAGTAACTGTCAAACTTTGATAATCAGTATTGCCAGTATGCAAAAATAGCGGTTGATGAAATTGCTGCATGCACGTTGTTATATTTAGTCGTGAATGAGCATATTATATTAAATATATATATATATATATATTGAATAGTTGATAATTGCTGACGTGTTCCACCTCTGAGGCGCGATGCCCACTGTAGGAAACACTGGTTTAAATTGTTTAAATAATTCTTACAAAAATATAACAAAAATTCAACATGACCCTCAAAAAGAGAAATATTAATTAACGCTGAAAAAACTCTGTAATTCATCGCTTATTTGATTTCAAATTCACTCTTTTTTGAGTTTTCCTTTATTTAATCCTTTTATTTAACTTTTGTATTTTTTGACCATTTTCTTCTACTTGCGCTTCTGATTTCATATACTTGTTTACCTTAGGATTTGTTATGGTCAAAGAGCAGAATGTAAATAATTCCTTGGCCGGATCTCAATATTCATAATTTTCAAAAACCCATAAATTAAGTATTAGAGTAAGTCGACATGAGCCTTCTAACTCAAGACTCGTTTTGTTTACTTATAGTACACATTGGAATTAAAATATTAGCTGACCACATGTCTTTTATTTCTGTTTCAGAAATTAACTTTTTCAGAGATTAAACGCAAAGGTGTCAACCACCTATAAAACGTCACTTGATAATATACATAATAAAGGGGTATAAATAGCAATTCATTTGAGGATTTCATATAATAAAATGGGGAAATAAAATAAAATAAAATTCACTATTAGCAAACTAAGTGTTACTTAAGTGAAAGAACAATTTCTAAACAAGATCTATAGTTGTAATAAAAATAAATGAAATATTAATAGTAAATAAAAACACATCAAAGGTTGTTGTGGAAACTATTCTAATTAAACAAAACTGTAAAAGGGAGTTGAGTATGTTAGGGAAATTGTAGAAACAGGTGGCAAATAAAGAGATAAGACAAATTTTTAAAAATTTTTAAAAATACTAATTAATTAATGTAATATTTTGTTGAAAAAATTAATCATTATAGCGTGTAAACTAAATTCTTAGTTTGAAATCAGTCTGTCAAGATATCGAAGTTCAAATCAAATATTATTTATTTCTGCTGGGCCACTGGCATATAACAATGTGTAAAAAGTTAATGGGAACGAGGAATACACAAACTCGGAAATTTTTAGCTAAATTGCCAGTTTTGTCATTGAAAGTGAACATATAGAGTCCGTTATAAAAAAAATAAAAATAAATAAAATAGGATAGTTTATCTTTGGCTATAGAGCCGCGTCAAGGTACCTTGGCGTTGGGGTGTCAGTTAAAAGTTACCACCCCTAATACTATGAAGTATTTTTTGTAGTATTTATTTACGTACATAAGTATATAATATACCCACAAGTTTTACCAATTTAATTAATAATCGGTAGGTTTAAACCTTCATGAACGTAATAAAAATTGGATAATTAGTATTTCTTTACTAAACTGTTTTCAGCCTGCCTCCCGGGCGCCGTGTACCGCTTGGCGCGACCCTATTTGGCTATTTTACTCCTCTTTGATAACATATATTTCTTATTGTATCCGATCGAAAGAGTGCAGAGAGCTGTGTGACTAAAACATAACTTATTGAATCTTTGTTTGGATCTATTTGTTATTCGATTTGATCCTTCCGAAACTTTGAAAAAAAAACCAAACAACATATTTTTTACTTTCATTGTTTAAAAATGTAAATTCCATTACACGCTGAACGACCGAAAAATATTCATCAATTAAAACAAAACCACAAAATCATTAATTATATAATATTTAAACACGAATTCATTATTAAATAAATAAAAGTCATTTCCTAAAAAAATTATTTTATAATTAATGAAAAATTTAATATTGATTTCCAGTCCCAGAAGCTGTGAGAGCAAATGCTGGATGCCAAGAGAGCTATTTACAGTTATTGGACAGTGATGAAAGCAAGGTAGGCATTAAATTGATATTAATTATTATTATTATAAAAAAAACAATGATCGAAATAAAAATCTATGAAATCAGCTGTGCATGAAAGTGCTCTGTTGAAATAGAAAATCGATTAATCAATTATCCAGCATCTCCACAATACAATAACCGTATCAATGTCAATTCTCCTTACAAAAGACAGAGCCGAGTCTCCAGCCTCATGCGTGCGGTTAGCCATGCGTCAATTATTATAGATAGTTATTTCTAGATATAAACACGGCGCTTATCACATTCTAATAATGATCCGAGAATTTGCGCATGGTATCCACACCGATCAATATTAATATTTTAATGTTGGGCTTTTTTATTTTTTTTTGTTTTAATCTTTCCATACTTGTTGGGGTTTCGGCTGTAAAATTTGATTGACAAGATTGGAATTTTTGCTGACGAGATTCTTGAATTTCCTCAACATTATTGCATTTATAATAAATATTAATTTTAAAGTAAATATACATTTTATTTTTATAAATGCATGTTTAATATAATGTAGAAATAAATAGATTATTTTTGTATTTATTAATATTATTATTATTTTTGTTATATTATAATAACAAAAATGTATGGCACGGAAATAAATATTAAAAAAACATCGCTAATATAACATATTTCGACAGGTTCATTGTCAATATTGAACGAAAAGAACATGAAACACCATAAACAAAATAATTTTCTTTCTTTTTTAAAATATTAATTTTACAAACTATTAAAAAATTTTAAATTTAATAACTTTTACATTTTAAAATAAAGATTTAATCATTTAAAACAAAACAACTGTTGACAAAGGCGTCTTTAGAAATTTGTCGACCCTGTGCTATAAACTATAATGCGCCACTAAAAAACAATTTTTACAAAAATATATTATGTTTATTAATAATATTACACATTATTGCATATACATATATTAATATTATATATTACATCATTTCGTCTAGCACATCCGGATAATTTTTTCTTTTCCATTTTTATTTTACAAGGGTATCTTTAAAAAATGTAAAGTTATAAATTGTAATAAAAAAATATATTCTTTTCACCTTTTATTTCAAAATTAATTCGTAAATGTGGATAACTAGATTATTACAAAATTTTCTTCTCAATTTTTTAAAGTTTTAAAACTTATAAACAAAAATGTCAAAAAATAATAATTATTTTTGCATATATTTAAAATTTTAATTTATATATTCAACTAATTTTTTTTTTCGATTTTCTTTAATTTTGTTTTGTTTATAATTTTTCAATTTTTTTTCAATTTTATCAAATTTATGGCTTGTATAAAATTTACGGCACCCCTTCACTCACGGCGCCCCCTGTGCTTAGCACAATGGAAGAGACGGCGCTGCCTGTTGGGGATAATAAATGATATTATAAATAATTAGAATAACTTGGGGGAAAACCGATAGGGTGATTGGGATGGCATTCTGAAACTTGGAGAAAAAAACAGAAAAGCAAAAATTTGAGAAATGAGGAAGGAATAACAAAACAAAAGAAATGCAACAATAAAGCGGAGAAAGGTCACTTATAATTAATATGTGCAAGAAAGCAAGAAGAAATTACAAAATTGGAAAACAAATAAAAAACATCGTCATCTCCGAACTTTCAGAGATAAAGTGGGAAATGGAAAAAAAGGATGGAAATTACCAGAAGCCAAAAATAGAAAATAGTGACAGGAAAGACAGGAATGGAAAAAATCAAAAAAGCAAAAGTCTTCTTAATGGAATCAGAAGTTAAGGAAAATTAAAAAGATGGTCGATAAATAATTCGGAATTAGAGAAAATTAGAGAAATTGGAAATTAGAGAAATTAAAAGTGAGAAATTAGAAATTGGAAAGAAGAGAAAATATTGGAACTAAGAGTTGCACTAAAATTGAGTTAAATGATGAAGGTTTAAATTATATTGAATAAATACAAGTCAAAGCAAAGCAAAGAATAATTCATTTCACTTTACCAGACTATTGAGTCAGATCAGGGGCTGGTGATTGTTCAGTAATTGGAAATTATACGAATAGAGCTATTCCTCACGTAGTGTCGTAAAAAGCTCCGTGTAATTACCTAACTGAGTGTTGAATTGATTGTGTTGTTATAATTCGTGTAATCAATTGTATTGATAAATAAAGGTTTATATTGTCTGAGAATTATTATTTTGTGGATCAAATTAAGTACTCTTTGGAGTCAGAGATTTGATTGGTGACTTTTAAATATTACCACCAACCCAATAACTCAACAAATTATATGCACTAGATTTAATATTCTCGTTTTTAAAATTAAAGTCCATATCATTCTTGTATACCAAGTACTCACACATTCTTTATTGTGCTGACTAAAATTAATTAATCCTTTCAGCCGACAGTATTCAAGAACTAGAATACACAAATGAAGGAAAGTCATTCCTATGTATATGGCAAATAATATCATAACAAAATCTAACCAGAATTTGAAATCCACTAATAAACACAATGCACAAACACTACAAGTTAGATTACACAACTATTTACAATTATTATACTACTCAAAATGCACTATTATTATTATTATTATTATTATTATTATTATTATTATTATTATTATTATTATTATTATTATTATTATTATTATTAAAAATCGCCATTCGTACATCTTTTTCCCTATATATTTCGATAGCATCACTATCATCATCAGGTTACCTACATTCACGACAGATGAATATATATATATATATATATATATATATATATATA
Organism: Schmidtea polychroa; assembly: GCA_959609185.1. Lineage (NCBI taxonomy): Eukaryota > Metazoa > Platyhelminthes > Tricladida > Dugesiidae > Schmidtea > Schmidtea polychroa. Next base: position 183,577 of record CAUHTR010008028.1, read on the forward strand.
TATATATATATATATATATATATATATATATATATATATATATATATATATATATATATATATATATATATATATATATATATATATATTGATAATATATAAACAAATTATAAAATATATAAATTTTAAATTATAAATAAAATTTTTAATAATTATTCTTTTTAAAAACAATTTTTAATAATCAATTATATTTAAACTTTTAAAATTATTAAAAATATTATTTTAATTATTTTTTTAATTATTTAACATAACTATTATTAATATACATCATTATACAAAAACCTAATTAAAAACATTCAACACACAAGTATTCACTGCATTCTGCACATTGATTTTAGGATTAAAAGTTATTATCAATAATGCTTCACATATCACACGCTCAAAACAATTATCAAAATATTTTTGATAAGATTTTAAAGTCAGACATTCCTAATTCTCTCATACAGACTTTATTGTGATCCTTAATATTGGACACTCCCTTCGGTCGACAGTGCTCTTGAACTCGAGTACAGAGATGACGGGAAGTCTCTCCAATGTATGTGGCATTACACCCATTACATGTGAATTGATAAACGGGATTCGAACACAATCCAACCGGCGTTTGAGATTTACTAACAAACATACTACGCACTTTGCACGATTTTGAAACAATTCTATAATTCAATTTACCTAACTGTTAACCAATCTTTCTTTTTAAATCTTTATATCCTTCAGAATACGGCAATACCATCGAATATTTTGGCTCATCTTGTTTGTTCGTATCAATACTCATATTCACTACATCATTCGACATATCAGTCAATTTACATTCATTCATACTACGATCCTTAGCATTATTCATACATTTATCAACAGTCTCTTTCAACGTTAACAATAAAAACCGTTTTGAGTAGCCATTCTTCACCAGTAATTCAACTAATTTATCTACACTTTTTACTAAATTTTTAAAAGTGGAAGATAAGAACCATGGTCGATAAACCAATCCTTTCACCATGTTTCTTTTATATTTAAATTCACAAAAACTCTCTGGGGTAGTATAGAGGCCGGTATCTGTTGGTTTTCTATAATTTTCTGTCTCATATTGTTCATCTTTGCGTTTAATTAACAAGTCAAGAAATGCTATGGATGAATCCTTCTCAGTTTCACATGTGAATTTAATGTTCTTATGCAATCCATTCATGTAATGCAAAAAATGTTTCACGTGTTCCTTATTTTTAAATATTAGAAAAATATCATGAACATACCTTTTATGCACAATTGGTTTTTCCTATTGAAAAGAAGCAATTTTCTTTTCTATACATGCCAAAAATATTGACGCCATTGTTGGTCCTAAGGGTGAACCCATAGCCACTCCATTAATTTGTTCATACCATTCATTATTAAAAAGAAAATTAACTTTGAAGTTGCAAACTCTAAAAGCTTCCTAAATGCATTTCCATCACACATATTATGCGCATTAATATTTATATTCTATAATTCACAACATAAATCGATTGTTTCTTTCAGCGGGACATTAGTAAATAAACTACATACATCAAACGAAACCATATTCCTATACATGATGCAAATTCAAAACTGTCCTTATATTCTAACTCAGATTTTATTAAGGGTTTTAATAATCCATCCAAATACTTCGCTATTTTATGCTGAGCTGTTCCGACCATAGATAAAACAGGTCTCATGGGAACTCCATCTTTATGCACTTTTGCAAGTCCGTATAATTTAGCTAGCTGTGAACCTTTTGCATGAATTAATTTTGCTACCTCTTCATCAATATGATTATTCTTAACCAAATCACACAACATAGTATTAAAAATCACTTCATCCTTTAGAGGTGGCAATCTCCCTTTTTTTCGAAACTTATCGACTTTTTAAAATTGAGAACCTGAGAGTGCTTTATTTAATTTATTCACATAAACATCATGGTCTAAAATCACAAATCCATTTCCTTTATCAAATTTACAAATATATTCTGTTAATATTCTGTTTTTGATAGTGATGCTATCGAAATATATAGTGAAAAAGATGTACGAATGGCGATTTTTATTAATAAAATCTTTACCGTGTTTATTTGAGTAATTATGATTATGATTATGATTATTATTATTATTATTATTATTATTATTATTATTATTATTATTATTATTATTATTATTATTATTATTATTATTATTATTATTATTATTATTATTATTATTATTATTATTATTATTATTATTATTATTATTATTATTATTATTATTATTATTATTATTATTATTATTATTATTATTATTACTCAATGAAGTTAACTATTTAGCCAAAAATAAATGATAAAAATCTAAAATTGAAAAAATAATATTGGTTAAATGACAAATTTAAACAAGTGAATTCGAAGTGGAAACAAAATTTCAAGACATTCTATACAGATTTAATGACCCCATACGGGTGCTTTGTTTGCTGTACAATATCACACAGGTGCCGGCAAGATCTACGGGAATTACAGAGAAAAATTTAATTTAACTCATTATATTCAATAATTCAAATTATTATAATTTAATGATGTTTGAACTAGCGATCCAAATATTCTAATTAAATTTCATTGCGAAAGCATTAAAACAAAATAAAAGTTATTTAAAACGTCAGTGTGAGAGGATTTGTTCGGTTTTTCATGGGGAAATTAAACTCACTTTTTGTTAGAAATGTTTTCTAATGCTTCGTGCATTGTAATTAGTAGATCCATCTATTTCCTATTATGAGTAGTATATTTCTAGCATAATGATCACAATATTCCAGAGGAGGAATTTAAAACCCAAAGACCTGTTTTTTTCTGGGAATAATATAAAATAATCTGTAATTTTTGTTAGTAATTAAATGTTTGATAGATCCTCTCTACTCGTTTCCATACTAGAAATAATTCAGTAAAAGTTTATTTCAACAAATAAATTGATAATTAAAACAAATATTAAAATGCACTCAATCTTGTTTTTACACGGTATTTTTTTGCACTGGACAAAAATTTTACTTCTAAAAAAATTCACAAAAAATTTTGAAATATTTTGTGATTTGGTTAAAAATCCCAGCCATGGTGTTTTTATTTTTTGTTTACTTTTATAGCTTTTTAAGTTGAGGTGAATTATTTACGAGTTGAATACATCTCTGTTTTTTGAAAAACAAAAAAATATGTCATTGCGTTATTTTGACTGGTATGATGTAATTGGGGAATCCCAATTATATTCATTATATTTAATATTTCATTCTAGTTATATTTCTTGTTTCCCATTACGGTTTGAACGTTGAAGTGAAAAGTCATATTAAACATTTTGAACTTCGTAATTTTTTATTATTAATTTATTATAATATGTACGTATTATTACTCTCTCTATATTAACTTCGCGTTTTGTTGTGCCACGCATATTTTGTGAGGTCAAATTAAGTAGCTGATTGAACTGAAATATGACAAGTAGATTAGATGTCGAGAACACTGCATGCTATCAAAATTTCAGATCGATCCAATCACGTAAAGTGGGTTAATTTAAAAAATATTGATATTTCAAATCTAGTGTTATTTCCTTATTTCAATATAAATTTTTATTTATTCATTGATTTCGGATTAAAGAGATAACGTAATTATATCTAAAATATGTTGAAATTACGAGAGTGAAATATAGAGTTTCAAAAACCATATTTTTATGATTGATTTTTTTATTATAAAATAGATTGCTCGAACTTTTGACGTTAATTAATAAAATAAAGTTACTTTTATAACACTTGAGTAAATTATTGAATATACACTTTTTATTTAAGCCTAGACTAAAATGACTGATACAACAGCGACAAAAAAGTTAAAATGAAAATCCATTTCTTTAGAAACAAAGATACAAATCCTCGATCGAATAGCAAATGGTAAGGTTCCAGTATGGATGGGAAATGTTTTAATTTGAACGAAGCTACGAACAGAGTAATTCATAAAAATGAAGCCGCTTTAAGGCAATCGGTGACATATGGCTTCAAAATTGAGCGCTAAATGTTCTTCATATACAAGAGATGTAATTGTAGAAGGAATGGAACAGGTATTGGTAGCATGGATAGCATGGATACGAAAATACCTGTACCAATACCATTAAATAGAAGGCTTTAAGAATTTATCACTGATTAAAAGACCTAAAACCAGATGATAACAGCAACAAATATTTACTGCAAGTAATGGGTGATTGCAAGGATTTTTGGAACGACATGCAATTCATAATGTTAAAATTAAAGATGAAATTGCTTCAGAAAATATAGCAGCTGCTAAAGAATATCCTTCGGAGCTTGCCAAAATAATTGAAGATGGTGGATACAATAGTCATCAAGTGTTTAACGCGGACGAAACTGGCCTCTTCTGGAAAAGAATGTCTAGCAAAACATGCATAGCAAAACACGAAAGAAGAGCTTGTGGTTTTAAGGCGGTGAAAGATAGAATTAAGTTCTTATTTTGCAGCAATCCAGTAGGAGATCATATACTAAACCCTCTGCTGAGCAATGAAATGAGAACATATGAATACGCTGCCAGTTCATTGGAATGCTAATAAAAAGGCTTGGATTACTTCAGCAGTTTTCAGTGAGTGGTTCAATATTTGTTTTGTTTCAGAAATAAAAGGTTATATGAAAGATAAGGACATGCCATTTAAGATTCCTTTGGTTATAGACAACGCTCCTTGTCACCCAGTTTTGGTGCATTCTAATGTAAAAATAATTTTTTTACCTCCTAAACTACTGCGCTCATTCAACCATTGGACCAAGGTATAATGGCGGCGTCTAAACTATATTACATAAAGAATTCTTTTCAATAGATTTTGAATAAAATGGATAGTGATGTAAACCTTACTGTTATCGACCCTTGGAAATATTTTTCGATATTGGTGAACCTTGTGTGAAACATGCAGGTGTAGCCTTATCAGAAATATGGCCATCGACCTTGAATGCCTGTTGGTAAGGCTATTTGGCCACAATGTGTTAGAAGCAACGATTCTGCCGTCGCATCAAATACGACAGGCGAAGTGTGTAACAAAATAATCACTTTGGCACGAGCAGTTGAATGTGAGGGTCTTGATAATTTTACCATTAATGATATTAACGAAATGGCTGTTGATATAATCATCAATGAAGACGAGTTACTAGATATTGCATTGAAGAACGAAGACACTGATCCACAAAATAGCAATGATGAGGACGAACAATCCTCACTAACACCTAATTCAATTCTTGAAGGCCTTCAAATAGCAAATAAATTGGCAGATCATTTTCTAACTAATGATCATATCAATCTTATCTAAAATCTTGTATGGCTCGCTACAAGGAGTTGTACGAAGAACTGTCCAGACTAGGAGCACAACCAAAAATGACCGAATTTGCTATTAAAATAAGTAACCCAGTGCGTGAAACTGTCTCTAATAACCGATTAGCACTAACAGATTTAACCCAAAGCAGAAAAAGAGAACGCGGCTACTATCTGAAACCGACTCCGAATTAAAATAATTAACATTAAATACCATTTTTATGTTCCTGAATACAAATGTGATTTTTTTTTAATTTTTTTCTAAGACTGAATTTTTTTTTTAAATTTAATTAGATTTTTTTTATTCACTCAACTACAAAACTTTGATTTTGATTTTATAATTATTAATTTTTGTAGGAGTTTTTATTTCTAGAACCTATCTCATGTTTTTGTACTACTGTGTGTCTTTTTATATACGATATCTTTTACACGGTGGTCCGTGGAACGTATCTAATGTGTAAAAACAGGATTGGGTGTAATTAATAAATAATTTAATAAGCCTTTACTACAATTTTCAAGTTTATCAAAAATAAAAATGAGAATTTTCGACTAATAAATAGTTATCTTCATAGTCGAAAATTCTGAGTTTGGTTTTGAAAAAACTTGAAATTTGCGGTAAAGGTTATCATATCATTTATTAATTATTTATTTGTTAATTGTCGCTGTGACTTGGAAATCAAAAACAATCCCTCAAATTTCGAAAATATAATTAGGAATAAATACTTTTAATACTTTGGATCTTTTTTACGCGGATTTTTGGAACGAATCTTCAAATTTAATATGAAATCATAAAGTTATTTTACGCAACCTATCTTATATGTTTGTATGAATTCCTTATTATTTTTATGCGGGGCTTCTGAAGAACATATCTACCGCGCAAATCGGGGGATAAGTATATAAGCAAACACCGTCATAATTTATTGTCTTCAGTGATGTAACCAATATGGAGTACAAGCAAGAATTATTGAAAATGCTTTAGAAAGCAATACCAATTCAAATGAGGAAGACCTAGCAAATGATAGTGATTTTTTCTGATTACGAAGATGATAAACAGGTTGAGTTGAAGAATTATGACATCGATATAATATAGAAGATGTTGTTGGACACGAATTGAAAAATATAGGAACTGGATGAAGAACCAGAAGTAGAAAATAAAGAAGCTGCTGACGAAACTGAAATCAACAGAGAAGGAATTTGGTATTACGCCCAAATTAAAGAGTAAAAAAAGAAAATGGAGTTCGCGACTTTCAAACTTTGAGAGAAAGAGAAGGACTTCTTGTTCAAACTGCTCAAAATCGACAAATATTTGTACATGAAAAATCCAATGGAGGGGGGGTTACCCCTTAAACCCCCCTTGACTACGCCACTGGCAGAATCCCATGATGTTTGGAATATGTTTTTAGCAAATATCAAAGAACCTTCTTAAACCTTATAAAGAACTGGTATTAACCTGTGACCTGGTGTTCATTTAGACAGTATATACCGTCAATACCAGGAAAATACGAGATGAAGATGTTACAGATAAAAACATTGGAACGAATAAAATTATATTTACATAAAGAATTTACGAACAAGGTCGAAGTTATGAAGAGATTTGGATCAGACTTTGGCAAGTTATATTCTGAAGTGAAACAAAAATGTTTTGTTATTATTCATTCTATATAATAATGATATTGTTGACCTCGCTTCACATAAAAAACCCAACATCAAATTGGACTATAATAAAACGAGGGGGGGGGTTGAAACACTTGACTAATTAGTTCGAATTCATATATGAAAAAGAAAGACCAAGTGATGTCCTATGGATTTATTTTTCATCATAATTGACATCATCGGTATAACATATTATGACTTGTTCAAATGTGAAAATCTACAACTATATGAAAAGCTCCAATTGTAAAATATGTTTGAAGGAGATGGCTATGCAAATGGTAAAGGGTTATTTATTTTACTGATTATCTAACCCACGGGCAATGAAAAACAATTTTAAAATTTCTATTCATCAAATAGGATATAATGAAATAAACCCCAGACGCATTTCAACAGCCGAAGGAAAACCGGAGAATAGATCTGCCAGTTAGCGACCATAATGTCATGCTAGGCCTTGAGCCACTGATGTAGCGCAACACTTGTAAAAAAACTGTACCAACGAAGGAGTAATGGATTCACTCGAAAAAGGCAAGCAGCGAAACCATGTCAGACGATGATTCTGGTTAAATGTTTTGTATAATATATTTTAAATTAACTTATAACTTTTGAATAAGGTATTCTATATGAATTAATGAAAATTAAAATTAAAACGACAATTTTTAAAAAAATCCCTAGAAAATATATAAAAATATATATTGGGTAGGGGTTGACCCCGTGAAGTGACCTAGGAAAATTTATTGTGGATAGAGTGAAGATTAATCCACTCGCAGATTTTGAAAGTTATATCCTGGAAATTTTTTCAAGCGTAAAAATTATAATTATTAATTATTTTAAAATTAAATAAAATTTTAAAGTTTTTAATATTTACATACATGTGCTACTTACAACTAAAAGTAGATGATTCAACTCAAAAATTAAATATTTATTTATTAATTAAATATTTATTATTAAATATTTATTTTTGTTTTATTAACCGATTTCAGTAAATTTAATGTTTTAATAAAGAATAAAATTTTTTTTAAAAATCTTTAAATCATAAAAAATAATTTAAAAGAAATTCAGAATTCAATTAAAATATTTTTAAATCAGATTCATAACTAGGGCGGTTGAAAGGAGCCTTGCTCCGATTGACTTTGATAAATGTTTATTCATTGTTTTGTTTAGAACAGGGGTGGGGAACCTTTTATTTCCATAGGCCACATTGAAATTTGTCGCCTCAAAATGGGCCGCAGTCAAAAAGTATTTTAACATTAATTAATTTCATTTTAAATCTTTTGTTTATATACAGTTAGTAATTAAAACAATGTTTATAATCAGTCTCCAGATTTGAAAAATGCAGCTGTACGAAATATTCTGAAAAATGTTTATTATTTCTGAATTGAAAAATTGATGCAAATAAGTCATCATTTCACAAATGAGTGCTACATACGTTTTATATTTATGGGTGTGAATGATTGAATTTTATATTTCGTTATTTGTACTCGGTGGGATGCTTGTACAGTACGGTATATACAGTTCAATAGTTACAAGTATTTTTATTTGTAAATCCTCAAAATTCATTATTATAGTATTTATTAAAAAGTTTGACTATGAATCAGAACTATATCAAAAACATTGATATATTTACTGATTCATAGTCAAGCTTTTTAATAAATACAATGTCAATGAGAAAGAAGTCAGTGGTGAAATTGGAAAAAACAGTTCTTATAATAATATATTATTATATCTATATAATACAAAACAAAATTATTTAAACGTTAAATATTTGATTGTTATACATCGACTAATATTGATTGATATTGATTGATATTGATTGACATTGATTGATATTGATTGATATTGGTTGACATTGATTGATATTGGTTGATATTGATTGATATTGATTGATATTGATTGAAATTGATTGAAATTGATTGATATTGGTTGACATTGATTGATATTGATTGATATTGATTGATATTGATTGATATTGATTGATATTGATTGATATTGATTGATATTGATTGATATTGATTGATATTGATTGATATTGATTGATATTGATTGATATTGATTGATATTGATTGATATTGATAGATATTGATTGATAGTCTAAATATGAAATGAAGATAAAATAAATTATGCTGCTGCATTATAATTCATATACAATGTGAAATTGTTATCAATTTTGCTGTACGATTAGCAAAGAAATATATTTAAATTACAAAATGTAAATTGTTTTGGAATTTGAATTTATTAACAATTATTAGAATTGTAATATAAATATTAAATTTTCCATAATTATTATTATATTTTATTCTTATTCTTATTTTTCTTATTATACAAATAAAATAATAATTGTTTTAATTAATAAAAATACATTTGTTATGGATTATAAAATCAACCCCATCGTTGACAATAGACATAAATCTCTTTGATGCTATTAGAGATTACGATTTAATTTATTAGATTGATAACGGCTTAGTGTAGAGAATAGCCCCAAGGTGCGGCACGGAAAGGGATGTTAATCATTGAAATTAATCATTGAGAATGGTAATATACTAGAGGATATGAAGCATATTGAGATGGAGTGATAGAGCAGATCCTCAATATCACAATAGGTAGACATTTGACAGATTAATCTTCTCTGTAGGAAAAATCCAAGAAAAAGCAATCTGGAAAAGCAAAAATAGGTAAGGATGCAATTATGTGATGATGGGATATTTATGACGGTGTTGAGAGAAGTGCTCCAAGCAAAACAATTGTTGAAATCAATTTAGAGTGATATTAATTGATTATCATTTTTGCTAAAAAGAGATATAATGAACAAAAATGAAGTGATAAATGCAATTATTCTATATTTTATAACATTATAGGATCGAGTCTATCCAATAGACAAACGGAAATTGTTGCCATTCTTGAGATTCAACTTAAGATCACCAGGAAGGTTATCATACCCCCGTTATCAAACTGTTTCAATTCGTTTCTAAACTTTATATTGAATCCCTTGTATTTCTGTATGTTTTCTTATCTGTTTCCGGTCGGTTTCGATCTTTATCCAAGATAGTTACAAAAAGAAATCTTAAAAAGTACCTAAATGCAAAATGGCCATATGTTTCGTTAAATTTTAAAAAATTATTTATTCAAATAAAAATTCATTATCAGTAAAGTTACATTTATAAACATTTGCTGTCAATTAAATTCCTGCACAAATAAATTTTGTTTATTGGAATCAAAAATTAAATTTAAACAAAATATTATTAATTTTCAATTCCCAATAACCGTCACAATGACCTTGACGGTTTATTAAAAAGAAAAATTGATATTAAAAAAAATTTTCTTTTATTAAAAAATCTGATTCATAAATTTCTGTAAAAATCGAGATTTCACAACAAATCTGATAAACAACATCGAGCAAAATTTATTACGTTAACAAAAAAATTGCCTTCGTTTCTGAAATAATAAATATGAATTTGTACAGTCACTTTCCCCAGAAAACTCAGTAGGAGCCTGTAATTGCTTCTAGATCGTTGCCTTTTCTCTGTTACAGACCAGCCTTATTGGACTGCACCCCTACCATTCTGCAATTATCTCGAACTAGCATCAATTATATTTCCGCAAACCAGTCTTTTTTCTTATGCACCTTTATCGATTACGAAGAGAAAACAATTAATCCAATTCTTCATGGCACATAGTTTAATTGATTATTATTATTATTATTATTATTATTATTATTATTATTATTATTATTATTATTATTATTATTATTATTATTATTATTATTATTATTATTATTATTATTATTATTATTATTATTATTATTATTATTATTATTATTATTATTATTATTAAACGTCATTAAATATTACTTATATTTGTCGACTTGAAGCGATCGATTAATATTAGTGAACACAATAAAAGATATATGAGTAGAGTACATGCAAAGAAGGATTGTTTGTGTTTGTATTGTCGTATATGGGAAGTTAATGCTCAAAACAATGTACACGCTAGAGTTTTAAAAATATTTTTTTAATAATTAAGATGATAAATATATTATTTGTAATGTTTGGTTTCGAATAAATTGAATGGTTAAATTTTTTGTTAAAATATAAAAATTATTAAATTTAATTAATAGATTATTTTTAGTTTATAAATTTTAATTTTACTTATCCTCTTAGTTAAAATAATTTTGATTTATGAAATTTTATAATTTGTTTGAATTCTCAACTTAAAGTTTATGTAGTTTTTTCATGTATTTCTTATGATGACATTGAATCTGTCAAAATATATTGTATTAACCATGTTCATATACCCATTTCAATATTTAAATCAGTGCCATCTTTTGAATATTATTGATTATTATTATTATTATTATTATTATTATTATTATTATTATTATTATTATTATTATTATTATTATTATTATTATTATTTAAAACAATAAAGTGATAATTTAAGCCTTTTGCTGCGAATAATGTATTTAATGAAAAAGTTTTCGACTGTAAGATAGTCCTATAAGATTGATTGACAAGGACTATCTTATAGTCGAAAATATTTTCATTAAATACATTATTCGCAGCAAAAGGCTTAAATTATCACTTTATTGTTTTAGATAATAAATGCTGCTACCAAGAAATCATCACTTTATATTATTATTATTATTATTATTATTATTATTATTATTATTATTATTATTATTATTATTATTATTATTATTGATTATTATTAATATTGTTATCAATTTTATCATTTTTCATTTCATCTGACGATTTGAAGACCCCATTAAAACAAAAGTGTACAAGCATGAAATAAAATTAAATATTAAATAAATAATCACATTTCAATTTGGAAGGGGAAATAAATCATTCCAGGTAGCCGTTGGGTAAATTTCCATATAATTCCATTAATCAACTATATGTAATAATGGGGATATTCTTGCTAAATTATCAAATGAATCCGAATCAGAATGTGAACATTAGGAATATTCGTGTTAATCTTTGCATTAGTAACGAATTCGTGGTAATGATCTCACCGTCCATTAGTCCGGCTTCAGTCCATTTGCCTAATCCAAATCCGCCCAGATTAGCGGCGTATAATTGCAGCAATATGCGGACAAAGTATTTTTTATTTTGATCTGATTCTTGCTAGATTCAATTCATGTATTATCTTATTGTGTTTCTGATTATCTTCCCATTTGTACTGTTCCTTAACTTCATTTAATAAATAATTTATATGACATAAAATATCTTAGGGTTCAGTATATTTCCAATAATAATAATATTAATAATAATAATAATAATAATAATAATAATAATAATAATAATAATAATAATAATAATAATAATAATAATAATAATAATAATAATAATAATAATAATAATAATAATAATAATA
>CAUHTR010008029.1:0-18142 GCA_959609185.1 Schmidtea polychroa
NTTTGCTTCAATGTTACAAATATAGTTCTTGTCTTTTTCACTAGATTCGATATCTTTTTTTTGCCAGTCTATATCCAAACGCTTCTTGTAATTCTACTCTTCCAATCACTTCTGGTGTCACTTTCTCCGCCACAATGAATCTAACTTCCTTGGAAATATCTCCGATAGTTACTTTAACCTTTGTTCTTCCAATTGTCTCTATCGTACTTTCGTTTGCACATCGTAACTTGTCGTTCACACTCATTACGTTTTTTCATGCTCCGGTGTCTAATAAACAGTCGAAAATTTCCCCATCCATCATTACTGTTACACTAGGTCTTCCCTGTAGCTTGTTACACACAATTTCTACCTCCTGTCCCGTTTCAATTGTTCCAATTCTTTTTCACTTCCTCTTCAAACTGTTCTCTCCTTAGGAACTTGTATACTTTCTCACTTACCCTTCCTACATTCTCCCACTTTTCTACCCCTTGAGGATATCCCATCCACTTTTCAGTTAGTATATGGCTCCAACCAACTCCTCTACTGGTGGAGCCCTGTTGTTTGTGTACGTCCTGCTGAAATTATCTTCATTTGTCTCTAAGCACCATTCCCTTTCCTCTTCTTCCTCGATTCCATTAATCCGACTGTATCTGTTTCCTGTCGGTCTTTGTTTCTCTATCATTTTTTGTAACTCGACTTTGTATAACATTCTTCAGATCTATTACCATTTCTATCGCATCTTTTACACTGTATTTCTTGACATAACCTTCTTATATGACCTACTTTCCCACAACCAAAACATCTTGGCAATTTTTTTATATGGACAATTCCTACTTATATGTCCACTTCTGTGACACGTCCAGCATTCTATCTGACTTATCACTGGACAGTCTATTTTTGTGTGGCCTATTTTGTGGCATAGCCAGCACTCTAGTTCTTCTCGTCGTCTGACTTCTTCCTCTTTCATCTTTCTGCTTGTACTGTCCTCTTCTCTGAGACCACTTTTGCATAACTTTTCATAGCGTTTATCTGATCTCTCTGTTTGTCCACTTTATCCAACAGAATTAATGTTTTCTTTATCTCCTCTGTGCTTTTTATCTTCCGCAATATTACTTCTTTCTCAACTTCTTTATTCTCAGCACATACTATCAACATTTTTGCTGTTATTTTCTTTTTGGTGAATTCTTTATTCTCAAACAACCTGTCGACAAGGTCCTTCACTTTTTTAAAATATGTTTCAATCTCTTCGCCTCTTCTTTTATAATTGTTGTCTTCTACATTTATTTGCATTATTATTAATAAGTAAGACGACTTTTTCAAATTCTATTTTTATCAAATTAATAACATATTAAAACAAAGTTTTTAAATATGTTATTATTAATATAAATATTAATTTAATATTTATATTGATTTAATTGGTTTGACTACATAGCCCTCCACTTAGATCAAGGAGTGATTTGTTATTGGTTGAAATGTACGCGGGTTTTAACTTGTCTACCGAAACACGAAGGTTTCTTGTCGGAAGTTGAATTTCGAAAGTTTTGAGGTCTGGGCTTCGACTAATAATTTGGAATGGTCCATCATACATAGCCCTTAAAGTTGTTCTTGTTTCCACTTTAAGCCATACATGAGTGCATGTCTTTAAATCCTCTGGAAAGAATGTTTTCCAATTTTGTTTTCTAGTTCTTTTAATTGTAGTGTCTCCAGGTAGTTTCCCATTGATTCCAAAGACCGCTTGGCTTGGTGATTGATTATTGTCTTCTGAAACGACATTTCGAAGCCCCAGTAATACCAATGGTAGATCATTGGCCCAATTTCTATTTGCATCTTCTGAATGTGTTCTCAAAGCCGTCTTGAGAGTTCTGTGAAATCTTTCAACTTTGCCATTGCATTGGGGATGGTATGGTGTTGTGTGTCTGTGATCGATGTTGTGCTTTTCACAGAATTCTCTAAATGTGGATGAAATGAATTGCTTACCATTGTCTGTGATCATTATCTCGGGGCTCCGTATCGAGCTATCCACTCGTTTTCTACTGTTTTGGTTACTAAACTGCTTGTGATATCAGAGATAGGAATTGCTTCTGGCCATGAGGTGTGTCTGTCAATTATAGTAAGCATGAATCTTTTATTATTTACTGATGGGAGTGGGCCGATAATGTCGATATGAATGACTTTGAATTTTCCTGCTTCTGGAAGTTCCTTCAAGCTTGACTTTGTGTGTCTCGTCACTTTATTTCTTTGACACTTTCACACATTCTACACCACTCCCTAATTTGTGCTCTCATACAGGGCCACGCATATTTTGACGATATCAATTTATGTCCCATTTGCTCCTGGGTGGCATAAATTATGAAGCCGCTGGAATTCCCTGAATTTGAATGGTTCTGGCAGTATTATTCGAGGGGAGCCAGTAGACATATCCACTAGGATTCCGTCATCATCTATACTTATTTTAAATGAGTGATTTGGCTTCAAGGTTTGGGCGAATGATTGTTGTCTTTGTTGATTAATTATTTCATTTTTTGTCATCGCACAGTCTCAACAATATTGAGAGTATTGTTGTCTGAATTAGATTGTCTTGATAGGAAATCTGCGACAATGTTGTCTTTCCCTTTGATGTGAATTATCTTTGCAATCAAATTCGTTTATGAACTGGATCCATCGCCATTGTCTATTGGATGGGTCTTTCATTGTATTCATGTATACCAATGGCTTGTGATCGGTAGTAATTCGAATGTATTGCCATCCAGGTGATGTTTGAAATTTTTGATGGCTAAATAGGCAGCTAATAGTTCTCGGTCAAATGTTGAATATCTTTGTTCAGTTTTGTTGAGCTTTCTAGAGAAAAAACTGATTGGTGTAAGTTTACCTTCTGCCGTTCTGTGATTAAGGCTTGCATCAATTCAATGTCCGATGCATCCGTGCATACGATGAATGTGCGTTGCGAATCTGGAGGGATCATTTCAGTGATTTCTTGCAGTTTTTTTCTTTGCCGTTTCAAATGCTTGCGAGTGTTGATCTTTCCAGATATATTACGTTTGTCTTTTGCTCCGTTTGATGTCAGTTCATGTAACGGAGCCATTATATCCGCCAAATTCGGTATTAGCCAGTGATAGAATGTTACCATTCCAATAAATCGTCTCAGTGCCTTAGCATCGCCTGGCCTTGAACAGGAGGTGATTGTTTGAATCTTATCGGTTGGGGTGAGATTCCTGAGTCTGAAATGTGAAATCCAAGAAAGTTAACCTGATTTTTAGCCAAGCAGCTTTTATCTTTATTTATTGATAAATGTGCATCTTTAGAACTTTTTCGATTGTTTGCAAATGTTTTTCATGATCTTCATTCGATTTAGAGAAAATGATTATGTCATCGATGTACGCTCTGGAGAACATCCTGTATGGACGTAGAAGCTTGTCCATGAATCTTTGGAAAGTTTGTGATGCGTTCCTCAGTCCAAAAGGCATTTTGAGGTATTCGTATAGTCCAAAAGGTGTAATTATTGCTGTTTTTGGGATGTCGTTTGCTTCAATTGGGATTTGGTGATATGCCTTTTCCAGATCGATCGTTGAAAAATATTTGCTTCCCCCAAGTTGATCTAAGATGTCGCTTATTCTGGGCAGAGGATATTTGTCGACTTTCGTGACTGAGTTCAGAGTCTGTAGTCACCGCATGGGCGTATTGATCCATCTTTCTTCTTAACTATTACCAATGGTGACGCCCAGTCACTCTTACTTTCCCTTAGGATTCCCTTTTTGATCAAGGTATCGAATTCAGTTTGAACGGCTTCAAGCATGCGTCCACCCAGGCGTCTTACTGACTGCGCAATTGGTGGCCCAGTTGTTTCGATTGCCATTGCATGCTCAGAGCTGACTGAATTGCTTCTTTTATTAACATTTGTGATAGCTGTATTTCCGATGAAGATTTTAGCATTTTTGCAATCCACTAGAAATCTATAATATAATAGAAAGTCTGCCCCAAGAATTGGGCGAGAAACATCTGCTACGATAAATTCCCATTTGAAATGCAAAAGAAAGGTGCAAATTTAGTGAAAGATTGAACCTGATTTGCTCTCGAAAGAGTCAAATAACTTCAAAGGAAAATTAGTTGTTTGGGTTTATACCATGATAATTTGATCACTGAAAGCTGGGTCCAAGCGAACTTCCTGCACAAATAGAGCAAAGCTCTCTTGCAGGTGTATACTCGAGTGAAACCTCAAAAAAATATTGTTCCTGCTGACCATCCGCGAATCCCCAGTGTTACTTGATCGACTCATATCGGAGCCCGAGTCAGTGATATCGATCCAGGCTACTACAATAAAACCCACTTGTAGTATTCCAAAGCGGATAAGATCAAGGGTATAAACTAGAGCAAGCCCATGCTTCAACGTCGTAGGTGTCTTGGGGAGGCCGATCCCATTTTTAACTTGCAGTTGGACGTTACCATGTTCCACTTCAATATCGGTAAACAGTGGCATCCGACGTTCTCCTTAGAGGTTGATGACGATACGGGATTCAGCTTTAACATCTTACTATGATTTTCGGTTACATCACCAGTGTCTGAATAAATAAATGTTAATGATAGCTTCCCATGTTTTTGTGATCTGTCTTATCGCAAAATGTAGTGAATTCCGAGGTCATCAGTAAGGTATATAAACTATTTTATTGGATGAAAGGCGATCGCAAACTATGCAAGACCTTCTATAAACCATCCAAAAATCAGAGATGAATGTCAAATGGATAGTAGTCTTCGTAATAAAGCTCACATCCACATTCTGCTGTGTACAGTATAAACATAGTAAGGTGCCATAAATATACAGGAGGTCGGAACTAACATTCTTGTTTTTGAATATAAACCAATTTATCGGTTATAATGAGTATCATTCGATGAGACTTGACTCGATTTTGATGGTTAAAGAAACCCAGTAGAAGTACGGAGCATACCCTTAAAGCAGGGGCAATTATCAGCACACCTAGAGTAACTCACAGTACCAAAGCATAGCATTCAATGGATCATAAATCATTAGTCACTCAGATCAAATCAATGCCCCGCACGATGGAAGCTGTTATTAAAAATCATGATAATCCCACAAAATATTAATGCATTATCGCGTAGTTAACTATTTAACCTAATTTATTGTTTTCGGAACATTTGTATTCAAATACTTGATTTTATAAATTGTATTTTTAGATGTCTATATGAAATGTCATTTCCTTTTATTTTCCTTCTTTTTATGGGGTAGGTCCAATAAAAACTGACAGTAATGAATATATCGATTCAATAATTAACATTGAAAGAGAAAAGAATTGATCATTTTCAGAGTCATTTGTCGGAAAAGCCTAAACCTATTACTGAACACCACATCGTACTTCTTCCCTGTGAGGCGTTTTGTAATTTGTATTATAATAATGGTATGTTGTCAGTGGCGTAGCTACCATATAGCAAGAGTAAGCAATGCATAGGGGCTCACATGACAGGGGGCCTTTTTTCCAAGTTTCCTTAATTTTCTTCCGAAAACAATGTCAAACAACATCACGGTCGGCACCAGTCAACAGGGACTTCCAAATGATCGATTTGTGGTTTTATGAAATAAAGCTCCACTGTTTTGTTTACTTATTGCATTAAATACATTGTTTACCTGCATTTTACCTATTTATGCAATCCCCTCTGCCTCTCCCTCGCTAGTAATATACTGTATAAGCAAGCGACTTTATCTAAGTAAATCGTCCATTCATATAGGGGTCGAAAAAATTGTTTCGCTTGTCGGCTATACACATTTGTCCCTGATACATTGCTATCATTTTATAACGATTTATACTGTTATATTGTATATTGAGCTCTAATTACTTAATTAAATCGTCTTTCCAAAGAGGTCCCAAAAAATGTTTTGCATGCAGCGCAAAACTCCTCTGTAACTATAAGCCCTTCTTTCAATTAACACTCTCCCCTCCCCTTTAAAAAAAATCTTGGGTAGGCCTAGGCCACTGGTCTCACACCGTACAAAATAAACAAGGTGTTCCATCAAAATTTCGAGACTTACGAAGGTGTTCCGTCACAGGAAAAGTTTGGGAACACCTTGTTTTTTTTCCTGTGGCGCATTGGTGCTCCGCACCTATTTCACATGTGTATGCAGTATAGGGAGCCCATCTATGACTCATTGCATAGGGGCCCAAAATTTCTAGCTACGCCACTGGATGTTGTGCATGTTTGGTTGTATGAAGGAATCCTTACTTATAGATTAATTATTATTTTTTAGAAACTCCTCAAACAAATTAACGTTATAATTTGTTTTAATAATATTTGTGTTTTAATAATAAACATGTTAATATAGTTTTAATTATGGATTCTATTAATACCCGTAGCTCTGTGGCTAATATTCCCTATCAGAGAAAACTGTTACCTAAGAAGAGCTACGACTAGGAGCATCCATGGTCTTGCTGAACATTGAAGATCAATAGTCAATTGTAATCAGCTTTCTAATTTTGAAACAATGGCGAAATAAATTATTAATTAGGAAAATACTAAATAAAATATTAAAAAAAATTTGTCGTTATTTAATTCTATAACTGTACAATACTAAATATATAATTGAGTTTTATAGTGTCTAGCATCTGTGACACTTAATTATTAATAGTTACACAAAATACTAAGATTAATAAATACTAATAAGTCTCATTATATTGCCCATTTCATGGTCATATTTTATAGAGAACTTTAAAAAAATATTACAATAACTAATTATATTTAGCAAATTATATTCTCTAAGCAGCTAAATAAACAAAATTTCAGTAAAGGAAAAAACATTCTTACAAATCAGCAATTTTAAGTGATCCTGAAAATCCATGAATCAATCTTATAATTTTTTTATAAATATGAATTGTTAAAAGATAATCTAATAGGGGAAACTTAACTTATAAAGTTATCCTATGTACATATCCTTTTAATTTAGACTATAATTTTAGAAAAAATTAAGTTGAAAAAGTTCTATCGTTTTTATAATTAAAAAGAATTTCAAAAATTGGAATACGCGAAATTTTAGTCAAGAAATTATTTTAATTACCTAATTAAGTTTTCTCAGTATATATAAACCTAAATCGTATTAATAATATTAGCAAATCAATCATTAGAAGCTTTAAAATATATTTTCAATATGAATAACTAAATGCCACAATACCAAATTATTATTCTTTGAAAAATAAGCTACACAGATTAGATTATTTTTAGAAAATAAAAACAAGGATTTATAAATATATAAATTGTTCAACTATTTAAATATTTGAAATATAATAAATTTGTAAATAATGATAAATTCTTCTATAAAAAATTTTATTATTTCAAAAGTTTTTAAAAATTTATAAAACATTTAGAAGTACAATTAGAAATTTTAAATTGTAAATAAAACTGAAAATTTCAAATATTTATTTGAAATTTTCAGTTTTATAAATTATCAAAATTATAATTTAGTTTGATAATAAGATGACAATATTTATTTTAAAAGTCGTACGATTTCGATGTTTTCATTAATTTGTTTAAGTTATTCCTTGATACAAAGATTTTGGTTACAAATTTTAATTGGTTTCTTAAACATTGTTGATTCAACAAAGTTTATTTTATGCGCAGTTGTGCTATTAGATATTTCAGTCAACCTAGATTTTGTTACTGGGATATTATCCTTATCAGGTAAATATTTAAAGTTTTATCAATAATTGAAAATAATACATGAAA
The DNA here is from genome assembly GCA_959609185.1 of Schmidtea polychroa. Classification (NCBI taxonomy): domain Eukaryota; kingdom Metazoa; phylum Platyhelminthes; order Tricladida; family Dugesiidae; genus Schmidtea; species Schmidtea polychroa. The sequence continues at coordinate 7,702 of CAUHTR010008029.1, forward strand.
CTAAATGTTTTATTATTAATTGACATTTAATAATACAATTTAAAATTCCATACTTTATATGGTTGACATATCTATATTTTTCATTTGATGGTATATAATAATTTTTGAAATTATGCAAATTATTGTATTATATAATTTTGAAAGATCATGAATATGAAAAATAGATTATTAAGACAAAAACTTCATTTTTTTCAAAATTTTGGAAGTATATCAATTAAAAAGTATTTTTAATTTAAATTAAAATATATTTTTGGAAATTTTATAAAACTAATTGTTAATTTGATTGGTTTAAATTTAAATGAAATTTGAAAAGAATTTCGTAACTGAGTGAGTCTGTATGTAATGACTTTATAAATTTATTTAATCTATATGTAAAATACAATTAGTTTTTGGGCTCGGTTTACTGAAGTTGTAATAATAGTAACGTTAAAACTGCTATGCTTTATACTAAAGTTCAAATTTGAACGGTGTGTTGTCAAATGATAAGTATAGTGCCAGATATAAATAACTAATGGTGTGATTTATTTTATAAAATACAATATCATTAGATTTATTTTTTTTATATTTGTCCTTTTATTTTATATAATAAAAGTGAGAAACTTTCAATTAAAGCTCGAAAGATTTTCAGTGGATATTTATTTTGTCTTATTTTGGTATTGCATTTTTTAATTAACAGAGAAATGATAAAATTATGGCGTAAAAAATCAAATCAATTCAAAAAGAACAAAGCTTCACTGTATCGGGATGTTGTATATTTTGACGTGAGTTTTATTTTTTTTTATCAAAATCTTTTAATGGAATTTAAAACAATTATTAAAATGAATTTTTAAGGTACAATTTTGATAAATATTTTGTAATAAATTTTCATTTTATGCGGTAGATAAGTTCTTTTATTTTGTTTGAAAAATTAAGGATTTATTTCATACCTTCTAAAAATCACACAACTTCAGTTGTATTAATCAAACAATAACCCCATGAAGGAAAAATTAAAGTTTTAAAATTGTTTAATTCCATTATAGTTTTAAATACTTGTATCAAATATCTAATTAAATAATTGACACCTATCAGCCGTTCCAGAGCATTATCAGCTCATCACCCCTTCACGCAACTTCATTTAGCCCACGCCTCCTACTTTATTTATTTCGCAGGTTAACTATTTTATGAATTGTTCTATATAAGAAATTAATATTCTCTTTAAAACTCATTTGGTCACACTAAAGTTGAATATTACGTGAAATGGTGCATATTTAATTTATGAAGAGTTAATCTTTTTGAAAATGACAAATAGAATTCTATTATTAATTATTAAATATTTATTTAAAAATAGAAACACAAATGTCTTAATATCTTTCTTCCTACTTATCATTAAATTCCCATCTAGATAATTAAAATATTTCCTTTGTTTATCTTTTTTCGCTACCCTCCACTTTGACATTTCAAAAAAATCAATTACAAGTCTTAAAAATTACTGATTTTCATTATAATATGAAGAATCGACTATTTTACACATATTTTTATATACGGAGATAGGGTCCGTACGTGCTTTTCAGAGATTTGGCCATTGTTTTTGATTTAACAAGCTACAGACATTATTCTAATTTTTTCTCAAATAGTGATTATTAAGAGTCAAAACAATCAATTCGATTTATGCTTCAAAAAATTCCAAAGATTCTTATTATTGGTCGATCCCGGAGTTAAAAAACATAATTCAAATAAATAGGTAAGCCATTGGAGCAAATAGTTAACAACAAGAGAAGGAAAAGATCAGCTAAATTTCGTATTTAAGTGAACATGACTTATTTCAGGTCGAAGATTTCCAAAAAATAAACTGCAGAAAATACTCATTTATATATTTGAATTAAATTCTAAGTATATTAGATCTTCATTATCATATATGGTTCTTAAACATTTCAAAACTTTTGTAATTGTTGGTAATTAATTATTGCTAAGAAAATTAAAGTATTTTACCACCGAAAGTTATCATTGCCCATATAACATAACTTGGGGTTATACTAGTTACTCAGCTCTTAATAAAACCCGATATAAATAGGCTTTGTGTATGGACAAAGAATATTTACAATATAAAATTACCTAAGTTGGAAATATTATTATGAAGATTTCAAAATTTTCTGAATTTAAAAAACTCAAAATTGACCGAACTTTCATACGATAGGATTTGAAGAATTTAAATAATTTACAATGGCAAATCTTTTCTTTTTTAATCGAAAACTTCTTTAACATTAATATTCACTTTGTTTCAAAATTATATGATATTTATGAATAAAGAAAACCCAGTATACACTTTTACTGTCTGTTGGCAGGCCAGATAATGATTAGTTCGGACTGCCGAGAAATTCTGCAGCGTTTTACTTTCACTGACTGAGAATTGCCCATAAGCAGGCCATACCCCATTTATATATCAATCCTGACCAAATCATGCTTTGTGAGTCACATGGGGCTCTGTAAAGACCTTAATGTGGTTCAATCAACATATGTAGCAGAGGTAGTTTTCTCATTTTTTAATCTAATAAATTTTAAAAATCCAATAAATACATAAATTTAGTATTAAAATCCAGATGTTATTATTTAGTAAAATCCACAATAGTGAGCAAGAGAAATGCATCTTTTGAAATGAGTATAAATGTAACCCAGTTTTTTTATTTTTAAGTTAATTTATATAAAAAATTTACATCAATGGTTTTTTAGATGATGGCGGGTGTGTATCTAATGACGCAGCCCGATATTCCGTAAGGATCTATACAATATTTTATTAGAGGTATTTTGTGCAGTTTATTAACTAATACGGTGGAATTTTATCATTGTTTTTCTAATAATATATTTACAAAAATATATTTCGTTTGTCGTAATGCAACGATTACGTTATACTACTGTTATACGGAATATTTATAAAGAATATAAGGGTAAGAAATAAAGTTTTTGTAACACTTGGGTCCCTAGACACGTGCCTAGTGAATTATCTGGAACTGAGTTTAAGGACATTTTATTCTGATTACTTATATAAATATTATTCTAGATATGTATAATTATTAGTTTTAAACTAATTTTTACTTTCTGAAGTAAAACATTTCTCATGATTCTGTTTCATAAATCCACCAAAAGTGAAAACCTAATTTCTTTATAATACGATTATAAATTAGTAATTCCTTTGATGTTCTCTCATTGCTGATTGATTTCTCCAATAATTATATTTACTGTGGTATGACTCCAAGAAATTTTGTATATTTGTGTTGAATAATCGTTAAACATTCTTAGTAAAAATTCTTTCGGTTAATATAATATAAATATTATTTTTAGAGTTTTTCTTGATCGAAACTTAATTATAGCAAATGTGAATATTTATACAATTTGATTAATTTCCATTTTCTCTGAATAAATAGATAGTGTATAAAACATTTGAAATAAACTATATTTCACTGTGTACGTATATATTTAAAAATTAAATATTAACTTAAAAGATTAATTATATAAAATATTTTTAAAATAGTATTTTAAAATAATAAATTTAGTATGTTGATGCGAAAAAATGTATGAAGAATGAAATCAATATTTGATACTTAAAAAACTCCTCAAATATAATGTGTTTTAATAAGATTGTAAAAAGATCGTGTTTTTATTAAATAAATTATTGGAAGATTATTATTTTATGGGCATGATAAATACGAAATACACCGAATGTATTGGCTGAAAAAATCCGAGAATATACATTTAGTTTGGTTTTAATCTAAATTCCAAACAACCATATCCTGAAATCTTGGACACCTTAAAAATATTGTTTAATTGAAATATCTAAAAAGAAAACATCAAATATGACAAAATAAATTTTTACTGATAAATAAAATATTCCATTTTTTTGTAATCTAAATGATAAGAACTGGTTTAATTATTGACAATTTCCAAAAGTCTAATAATATAGATCGATTGCTCATTGATCAACTTGACGATCAAAATATTTGAAAGGTCACAATTGCAACAGTCATATATCAACGATCAAAATGCATTCAATTCGTGCATTTTCAAATTCTATTAATTCTACAATAAATTGTCTTTAAAAACCTAATGTTTATTTTTCTAAAAACAAATTAATTAAATAATCTTTACCGTAATTTATTGCATGAAAATTAAATTTATTCATCACAATTTTGTTGAATAAAATATTTAACTATCAGCGCACTACGTCAAATTTTGAAAAATCGTTTTTCTAGCTTCATTTCTATCAAATGTATTTTGATTTGCTACAGTTGTTGCATATCATACGTATAATTTAAAATGACCATGTTTCTTAAAACTAAAAGAATTAAATTTTTTGATATGTAATATTTTTAAAACTGATACATTTTGGGAAACCTAAATAACGGCCACAATAAAAAGATTTAATAATAAAATAACTTAAAGTTTCTATATCGCCTGAATTGATTCAACATATTTTATCAATTATGACTTAAATCATATGTAAAGGATTGAAACTTGAGCTGCATAATCATTCGCATCTTCGCCAGACTAACTAAAGCTATAAATTGGAATTATTTTTTAGACACGTTTCCAAATACATATAATTTTGTTGAAACTTTTATAATTTTAAATTATGGTTTATTGTTGCAAACAGAATAAATAAATTCACAATATTTTACATCTAGAACAGTAATTCTGGTCATTTCATATTATAATAAATAAAAAAAAATTTATTACTTAATTAGAAATCCTTCGTTACCTTAGCTACATTCTGAAACGACTTCTGTCGTTATAAGGCTATTATACAACGATATAATTATCAAACGTGTTCCATTACAGAGTCTGCTGGATTTGGGTAATAATTGAATTTGTGCAATTGTACATATAAGCCTTTGGTGGAGTTTTTTAAAGAATGTTTTATTATTAGCACGCCTATTAACTTTTTCAATTGTTTTGCTTTTAATATTCTGACCATAATTGTATCGATAATCTTTACTTGTATCACCATGTAGCTTGAAATCGGAACCTTCATTAAACATTTAATAATTATGCATGATGTTAACGTTTAACGTGTTTATTACATAAAAACTGAGTGAATCGTTAAAATTTTTATTATGATTATTATTTAAAAATTTATAGATACATTAGATAAAGCTACTAAATTTGATAAATATCAACTAATTAATCCATTTTATTTTTAATTTTCATGAAAACAAAAATCTAGTAATAACTCTATATTTGGCAGTAAAACATTTCCAGAATTCAGGTTATGAAATTATTTCAACCAGATTAATAGATTAGTCAAAATTTGAAGAATTAATAGACTAATTCAATATTGATATGTGAATAATTAAAATTCTGCTTTTTTACTGTTCTTTATTTTTATAAAAATTATTTCACGAATATGTTGATTAATTACTCTTAATATAACACTTCATGCCGATGTTTCAGTAGTAAATATTATTCTAATATTATAGAATTGTCAAATATAATTTATTTCAACATTTATATTTCGTCATGATCATGACAGTAATTGATATATATGACTTATTAACGTTTCAACTTATTTCCTCAATATCAGTTAAATATATTAAATTTATATTATATAATTTAGTATTTAATGCGAAATTGTATTATATTCATTATAGATTTAAACAAACAATTTTTGAAATATTTAATTTTTATAAAATATGTTTTGTTTAAAAATGTATTTAATATTAAATAGTATTTGTGAGGTGTTTTCAGCTGAAAATTAAATATTTCAATGATTTATTAAGATAATTTTAAATTGTAAATAATTGGCTATACAAATAACTTTTTAAACAATTTTTTAAATTTGATTTTTTAAGTAGAAATTTTTGAATTGAAAAATTGAAAAATTAAAATAGCTTTTTGGAAAAAGTTTTATTAGTGAATAATTTTTAAATAATATATTTTACATATCGAAATTTTAATAAATGGTTTTGAAAATATTTTATTCAACGCTGAAAATTTGTTTGAAAATTATACTTTTGAATTAACTTTTGAACCGGATTTAATTAGAAGATGTGTTAGCAGCTTCTAATAGTATTAAATAGTATATCAGTATTAGACTTATTAGAAGGATTCATTAATTATAAGTTATTGTTGATTTTAGGCATAGATGTAAAAAACGACAGGAATGAATTAAAAAACGATAAGAAACGTGTAATTTCATTAAAAAATAGTTTAAAACTTCAATAGCCTTTTTGAAATATTTGCTTTCTGCAACGACAAATGGAATACCGTTTGCAAAAAATAGACGCGCAATTGCAGAATCGGCCAGCTGTTTTGACCCAGTCGCTTTGTCCAACGCGTCTCGTTTTCTTTTCATTGCATATTGGTTCGCCCTTTCAATATTATCTTCTTTAATCATATTTTTATATCGGCCGGCACTTTTTCACATGATTTTATATTGATATCGTCTCCTTAAAGATGACCTATAATATTGGCAAATTCAGATTTTTTTTCTCTCTTGTTTATCACAGTAACGTGAATCCATTCCGTACTCCTTTCTTTTGGCATTTGGGATAAAGAAATATATTTTTTTCGTTATAATTTATATAATCAAAATTTCTGGAAAAATAAAATTTTAACCAAAAATGGCATTTCGAAAAAACATCTTTTTAAAAACTGATGAATGCATCCCCATTGATACAGATCGACCACAATTTTGTTATTTTTGAACAAAATTATTAATTAACCATTGTTTTTTATAAATCTTATATCTTGTAGGCCACTTCAGTATGCCAGTTTTTTTGCTTATAAACAGAAACTTACGCAATATTAGATTCATTAGTTGAATTCGAGAAAATACGGAGGCGATGAAACAGATATATGACAAAAAAATTATTAAAAAAAAGTATAATAATAAAAAACGGGAAAAAACGATGGTTTTTGGGAATAATAAAAAACGGAAAAAACGGTTTTTACATCTATGATTTTAGGGTTAATTTGAGTACGCCATTTTTCGGCAATTTTGAATGATTTTTAAACAAATGACAAAATGATAGGTAATATCCAATTCCAAAGCGTTCTTTCTTTACAGAGCATTCCAACACTATTGGAAAAAATGATAGCAAAAATACACAATTCATTAATAAATTTTAGAAAACCAAAATACAATAAACATAGGAATACAATAAACAACATCGTGTTGGCCTAGTATGAAGTGAGTTAAATATATGGAGTGTAAGAAAAATTATCTAAAATAACATAAGATATGGGTAAAGAATTAAAGATATTAGTAAAATAAGAATCGATAAATTGTATAAAAATGTAATGTGTTTGCAAAAGTTAAATCAACAAAAAAATTTTTAATGGAATCTGCAGCTTCAGATTTTGAAAAGACTACACGGTGAAGCTTACTATAGATTTAATATTACCTTACCAAAATACTGAAAAATTGAGTAAAACAGTCTTGTTCTTTGAATATTTTTGTAACATTTTATAATTTCAATTTTAATATAAAAATGTCATTTAATTAAAGTTTGTATTGATCATACTTTTTTGCCGTTATGTTTAACTCAACGAGTTCTAGAAACGTATCGTAATTGTTAACCGTAGTATTAAATAAATTTATATATAACAAATAGATGTGATTTTTAACATTTCATATATATTGAAATGAAATTGGAAATTATAATATAAATGACGAAAAATAAAAAAGACCTTGATGTGAATATGAAAACAATTTATTCGCATTTTATATTGCGTCCGAGTTTCGAATCTCTTGTCGTGCACAAATGTGAATGATTTTCGTATTCTTCGTTCTATCGACTGAAAAACAGTTCTGTCAATATTCTCGATTGATTGTTTTCAATAGTCATCACAGGTTTAAATAAATCACAATTCGTTGACGTCATTTTGATTTTTAATTTTTAATTGCATTCACAAACTTCTTGTTTCTAGGCACGATAGAACGGTTAGCTCTTGTTTCTCACCAGTTGTCTTTATCCGAGGTTAAATCAATTTGAATAAGTAATATTATTAAATGCGTCGTTAATATTTTGTCAAGTTTTACGATAGTATAGGAATTCTTTTCAATGTTTAAATAAATCCAAAATCAAGTTAGTGCTTTGATAGTTTCCATTGTATCTTTTGTTATAGTTGAAGATTGAGTATGAAAAATAGAAGTTATTTAAATTTTAGAAAAGTATATATAATGCTATATATTTGTTTTCAAAATTTTGTGATGTAAATCGTAAAGTTTAAGTAAAACTATATTTAGCAAAACTTTAAATATTGCGGATTATCTGTGGGATTTTTAAATTTTTTTGTTTAATTTTGGTTGAAAAATAACATTTGCTAGACGGTCTGCTAAAAATTTGTGTAAAATAAATATAAATATTGAATTCGTATGGACTAAAGATAGGGGAATTATTTAAAAGCAAATTGGTTTGCTGATTGTCTATTAATTTAATAAGTTTTTGTTTGAAATTTTTCTTCTGTATCATAAGTGGAAGTTATAATATAATTTTTCATTTCATTAAATATATTTTTTGATTTAGAAAAGGGAGATATGTAGGTAAGAATAAAGGTGTGTTGTAATTCAAATAATTTATGCATTTTTAATTATTCATGGAATGAGAACATTAACAATTGTTTTCATCTTTACTAGCCTTAAAAACTTCAAATGGTTTTAAATGAATTTCCCAAATCACTTCATCATATGGCCTCTTCTAAGTTTAAAATTTTAAAAATTGATTTTATCAAAATGTATCATATATAGAAAGAAATCGAAATTTTTGCTGCCTTATATTTCTTGTGTTGTTTCTTCTTCCTTTTTTAAACGCAAATATAATTCCCGAGTCCACTAGCAAAATCCATAAATAAAACATTTATTTATCAATAAATATTTTTTTAAATATATTAAATTTACAAAAATCATTCCTAAACTGAACTCCCCACTCTAATAAATTAACTGAATTAAATAGTTGTACTAAAGGATTGGGATACTAAATACAATTTTATTATATTTACTAATTTTATAGACAATATCTCCCAGATTGACGTTTTTAATAAACAATACATTTTATAAATTGATTTTTTATTGTAAATAGTGTTCCTAACTGAACGGAGCGCGGCAATGGGAAAATGTTACTGTGATAACAATAGCAATGCTATATTTAGTATTGTAGCATATGTTTTGATGATTGTTTTTGTTGTTTTATTATATACTTCTGTTGCAATACCTTATTGAGCTTATTATCTTCTGTCATTATTTCTCATAGTTTATGTATTTTACTGCTTGTGTTTATGAAGTAACTTTTATTTTTTATTTACTAAATCGATTTAATTGTTCTGAATTTATATTGAAATTCTGAATCTAATTAAATCCTAATTTGTTTTTGTTTTAACATTATTTTTTCCGTTCTTTATGTTTCATTTAATTAAAGAATTTAATTCCGAAGTCATTTAACTTTATATTGTCACATTCAAAATTCACCGACCATTGGTGATTTTTAAAAAAATTTCAAATGGGAAAACATTTTTGCAATTTCATTATTAGAATGAAATGTTCATTATTGAATTTTCATTAATTTATTTTACAATCTATTTTTATTCATTTATTTCATCACATTTAATTAATGTAAATTTGATATTATTATATAAATTCGACACAATTAAATTTCGAAATATGTTTGTTAATTTAATTCAGTATCGAAATGATGAGATTCTGCAATTAAATCGTTGAATCTCGTGTTTTATTTGTGATTTAAATTTTAAAATTCTTGATCTTTTATGAAAATTATACATGGGTCATTCAACAAGTACCTCGACTAACTCATAAAAAAGTGATTTAACAACATTCTAGTGAAATCGTAATATATTATCTTTAGTTACAAAAATATAGTTTTTTTAATATCTACCTACATAGCAGCGTGGTTGAGCACCATTTCAATTTATTTGTCAAATTATGCTACATCCTGTTGAATATCGAAGTGTGATTAAATTATTTGTTTTGAGCGTTAACAGTCAGCAAATATGGAATCAGTTGCAGATAACTTATAGCAATATATACCCCTCTCTTAACACAATCTGTGATTGAAGTAACCAGTTCAAACATGCAGGCGTAATTCTCGAAAGCCACATCTCATTCTGTGGCTCTTCCAAGACAACTCCTGAATCCACAAAGATGCGTAAACAATGGTAGTGATTGAGGAAAAATGGATTTGTTCTTCGATCTAAAGTCTCGGAGGCACATGAAAAAACATTTACGAGAGAAAATCTACCAAAATTTGGCAGGTTCACAATAGTGTGAGACCTTTCTTAAAAAATCATAGGTCAATTTTATTTAACAGTGCCTTTTTTGAATTCTTGGATCGCTGGAGGAAATGAGTGGACTACAATGGGCCTTATGAAAAATAAAGTTTACACTCTTACTATTATGTTAAAATATAGCTTTCTTGTTGGTTTTCTTTAACACCTACTCTTAACCTTCATGTTTTCG